>CM035436.1:149416432-149443932 GCA_020310875.1 Ceratopteris richardii | reverse complement strand
CACATACACATACACATACACATACACATACACATACACATACACATACACATACACATACACATACACATACACATACACAACACATACACATACACATACACATACACATACACATACACATACACATACACATACACATACACATACACATACACATACATACACATGCACATACACATGCACATACACATACACGTACACATACACGTACACATACACATACACATACACATACACATACACATACACATACACATACACATACACATACACATGCACATACACGTACACGTACACATACACGTACACATACACATACACATACACATACACGTACACATACACGTACACGTACACATACACATACACATACACATACACATACACGTACACATACACATACACATACACGTACACATACACATACACATACACATACACATACACATACACATACATATACACATACACATACACATACACATACACATACACATACACATACACATACACATACACATACACATACACATACACATACACATACACATACACATACACATACCCATACGCATACACATACCCATACCCATACCCATACCCATACACATACCCATACCCATACCCATACACATACATATACACATACACATACACATACACATACACATACGCATACGCATACGCATACGCATACGCATACGCATACGCATACGCATACGCATACGCATACCCATACACATACGCATACACATACGCATACGCATACGCATACGCATACGGATACGCATACGCATACGCATACGCATACACATACACATACGCATAGGCATACACATACGCATAGGCATACTCATACGCATACGCATACACGTACAGATACACGTACAAATACACGTACAGATACACGTACAGATACACATACACATACGCATACACATACACATACGCATAGGCATACGCATACGCATAGGCATACGCATACGCATACACATACACATACGCAAACACATACGTACGCTTACACATACGCTTACACATACCCATACACATACGCATACACATACGCATACACATACACATACGCATACACATACACATACACATACACATACACATACACATACACATACACATACACATACACATACACATACACATACACATACACATACACATACACATACACATACACATACACATACACATACGCATACGCATACGCATACGCATACGCATACGCATACGCATACGCATACGCATACGCATACGCATACGCATACGCATACGCATACGCATACGCATACGCATACACATACACATACACATACACATACACATACACATACGCATACGCATACGCATACGCATACACATACACATACACATACACATACACATACACATACACATACACATACACATACACATACACATACACATACACATACACATACACATACACATACACATACACATGCACATACACATACATGTACACATACACGTACACATACACATACACATACACATACACGTACACATACACGCACACGTACACATACACATACACAGACACGTACACATAGACGTACACGTACACGTACACATACACATACACGTACACATACACGTACACATACACGTACACATACACATACACATACACGTACACATACACATACACATACACATACACATACACATACACATACACATACACATACACATACACATACACATACACATACACATACACATACACATACACATACACATACACATACACATACACATACACATACACATACACATACACATACATATACACATACACATACACATACCCATACACATACCCATACGCATACACATACCCATACCCATACCCATACCCATACCCATACCCATACCCATACCCATACCCATACCCATACGCATACGCATACGCATACGCATACGCATACGCATACGCATACGCATACGCATACGCATACGCATACGTATACGCATACGCATACGCATACGCATACGCATACGCATACACATACGCATACACATACACATCCACATACACATACACATACACATACACATACACACAGACATACACACACACATACGCATACACACACGCATACACATACGCATACGCATACGCATACACACACGCATACGCATACGCATACACATACACGCAGACACATACGCATACACGTACGCACACGCATACGCAGACGCATACGCATACGCATGCGCATGCGCATGCACATACACATATACATACACATCCGCATGCGCATGCGCATACGCATCTGCAAACGCATCCGCATACGCATACGCATCCGCATGCACATGCACATACGCATCCGCATGCACATGCACATACGCATCTGCATACACATGAACATCCCCATGCGCATGCGCATGCGCATACGCATGGGCATACACATATGCATACACATCCGCATACTTATACGCATCCGCATAATCATGCGCATCCCCATCCGCATACGCATGCAGACTTGCATCCGCATACACATCCACATGCCAATACACATACACATACACATACACATACACATGCACATACACATACACATACACATACACATACACACACATACACATATAGATACACATACACATACAAATACATATACACATACAAATACACATACAGATACACATACATAGACACATACACATACACATATACATACACATACACATACACATACACATACACATGCACATACACATGCCCATGCCCATACACATGCACATGCCCATACACATACACATCCACATACACATACACATACACATACACATACACATACACATACACATACACATACACATACACATACACATACACATACACATACACATAGACATACACATACACATACACATACACATACACATACACATACACATACACATACACATACACATACACATACACATACGCATACGCATACGCATACGCATACACATACGCATACACATACACATACGCATACGCATACACATACACATACACATACACATACACATACACACACATACACATTCACATTCACATTCACATGCACATACACATACACATACACATGCACATGCACATGCACATGCACATGCACATGCACATGCACATGCACATGCACATGCACATGCACATGCTCATGCACATGCACATGCACATGCACATGCACATGCACATGCACATGCACATGCACATGCACATGCACATGCACATTCACATGCACATGCACATGCACATGCAAATGCACATGCACATGCACATGCACATGCACATGCACATGCACAGGCACATGCACATGCACATGCACAGGCACATGCACATGCACATGCACATGCACATGCACATGCACATGCACATGCACATGCACATGCACATGCACATGCACATGCACATGCACATGCACATGCAAATGCACATGCACATGCACATGCACATGCACATGCACATGCACATGCACATGCACATGCACATGCACATGGACATGCACATGCACATGCTCATGCACATGCACATACACATACATGTACATGTGAAGAGAGATGGTGGATGCAATCCAAAGATGAGTAGGTGCCGCTACAACCAGCTTCACACCAGCCAACTGAGACTTCAGAGTTGATTAGTAGACCCTTTGAGCTTCCTAAATCCACCAAAATATCAGCCAAGTACTTTGGAACATGTATCCCAAAAGTTTAAGTCAAGACAGGCTAGTTGCGAAATGACTAGCTCCCAAAACTTGCTATTTTTGGACATACACCTGCTGGAAAAAATGAACAGTGCTCTCAACCTGGAAGGAATTAGAAAAATTCCTTTTGGGCATAGCAAATAGACTTAGCAAGCTTCCTATTCCAAGTTAAAACACTTCAAATGATGGACTGAGCACTGAGAACAAGTTTCATCAAGTTCTGGAACATTCCCACAATTCTCGGGGCTCTGCAGAGATAGACCAGTAAGCAGTAAAATGCAGATATCTCCAAAAGTATAAATCCAATGACCTTGAAAATTTATATGTAGAAACTAGACAGTGAGAGCTAGCCAAAGCATTTTAAAACACTGAAAAAGGTTCCGTAAAACTCGAGATATGACCTTCTGAAGTTACTGCTCTGAGTGAGTATAGTAGAGAACAAAACAGAGAGGTAGATGATAATAAATGTATAGATTCACATATGATTACAA
This sequence comes from Ceratopteris richardii, assembly GCA_020310875.1. NCBI lineage: Eukaryota > Viridiplantae > Streptophyta > Polypodiopsida > Polypodiales > Pteridaceae > Ceratopteris > Ceratopteris richardii. Next base: position 149,439,704 of record CM035436.1, on the reverse strand, counting down.
CCACATTGGCAATGAAACTTTGCACAATGGGAGTAGAATGATAGAGCTATGGAGTAAGCTCTTCAATCTCTACAAAATGACATCAAGTGGTCACGTACAAGGCTTGCTAATCGCCTCTTCCTTCTTGCTCCTTTTATAGCTATTCTTGGAGGGAGTTTTGAATTCGAATTCGAATGGCTCCACCTAAAAGTGATCCCCAAAGTTAGGAGAGATTCCCTCAGCTCAAAAATTCGTGATTTTGGTAGTTGGAGCCACGAATTTGCTTTTACATCATGGATGAGGTAAGCCATCCTTTTCCTTTTTTCTTTTTCCATTTACAAGAGATAAAATGTACTCTTTTACAAGAGGTGTTCACATGACTACTCATGTGACTTACAAATGAGGATAATATCAAGCATATCAAGCATGTAGGCTTGGGCAAAATGCACCAACAGCTCCCCCTCAAGCCTAACATGCTTGGCCTCCAAATAAGTCTTCAATTGTCCTTGATTTCCTGCAAGCCAATCATCAACTTGAATCTACTTAACTTCGTACCATCAAGAGCTTTCGTCAACATGTCTGCACATTGCATATCTGTAGAGACATAGGATAGTTGAATATCCTTGCTCAATAGCTTCTCCCTTACATAATGGTAGTGGACTTCAATATGCTTGGTTCTAGCATGGTATACCGGATTAGCTGCTAGATGTAGTGAGCTTGTGTTGTCACCAAAGATGTGAGGTGTTGAAGAATGAAGTCCAAGATCTGTGTACAAAGATTTTAACCACATGATTTCTTGAGTTGCATTAGCCAAACCTCTATATTCAGCTTCAGTAGAAGATAATGCCACGGTTGGTTGCTTCTTCGATGACCAAGAAATGATTTTTGAACCTGCAAATGATATATACCCTGATGTGCTTCTTCTATCATCTTTAGATCCGGCCCAATCTGCATCTGAGTAGACCTTTAGCTCAATATCTGAAGTATATGAATAAAACAAACCTTCATTCATGGTCCCCTTTAGGTACTTGAGGACTCGCTTGGCCGCTTCCATATGTGGTCTTCTCGGCTTATGCATAAACTGACTCAATATGCTAACACTATAGCATATATCCACCCTTGTGAGTGTTGCATAGTTCAAACTTCCAACCAAGCTTTGATAGCTTGTGATGTCTTCAATTGGCTCTCCTTCATAAGCACTAAGCTTATGATTTTGCTCCATAGGTGTACCTGCACACTTGGTATTTTCCATCTTGAACTTGACGAGCATGTCATGGACATACTTCCTTTGTGTGATGTATATACCTGAATCTGTGTAGATCAACTCCAATCCAAGAAAATAAGTGAGTGGTCCGAGGTCACTTATTTTGAACTCCTCCTTCATTTGACTCTTTACCTATTTGATTCCTTCAAGATCATTGCCTGTGATAATAATATCATCAACATACACACATAAATAGATCACTTCAGATCCATTCCTCTTTATGAACAAAGAGGTATCCGCCTTGCTAGCTTTGAATCCTTGGTCCTGCAAATAAGTAACCAATCTGAAATTCCAAGCTCTTGGAGCTTGCTTCAATCCATACAAAGCTTTCTTTAGTTTGCATACATAGTTAGGATGATGTGCATCCTCATATCCAGGAGGTTGTGCCATATACACTTCCTCAGAAATCCATCCATTCAAGAAAGCATTCTTTACATCAAGTTGATAAAGATTCCAATTTCTAGATGCAGCAAGACTTATGAGAACCCTAATTGTAGGCATTTTTGCAACAGGAGAGAAAGTCTCCTCATAATCAATACCATGGGTTTGAGCAAACCCTTTAGCAACTAACCTTGCTTTGTGTCTATTTATACTTCCATCTGGATTCTTCTTGATTTTGTATATCCATCGAGATCCGATTATCTTCATAGATGGCTTGTTAGGTACAAGCTCCCAAGTGTCATTCTCCTTCAAGGCTTCCATTTCTTCATCCATTGCATCTCTCCAAGCTTTCTTGCTTTGTGCTTCTTCAAATGTGGTAGGTTCTTCATTGGTTGAATCCTTTGCAATGTAGATTGAGTGCTTGGTGACCAAAGAAGTATCATAACCAAACCTCTCTGGTTTCTTCTTCTCCCTCGAAGACCTTCTAAGTGGTTGATGTGAGCTCTCGGGTCCATATGTAGCATCCTGCATCTTTGCTTTACCTTTGTTCTTCCATAGCTTTAGTCTTTCCAAGTCTTCTAGGTCAATCTCCGAATCACTTTCTTCAATCTGCTTTGGCTCCTTTGGTTGAAGTGATGGAAAATCTTCATCCAAGTCATATGGCAGCTTCACTTTCCTGTCATCATCAAACCATGATTTGTTTTCATCAAAAATTACATCTCTACTCACAGAAAATCCTTTATTGGTTGGATTGTACAATCTATATCCTTTTTGGTTTTGATCATAACCAATGAATACACACTTCTCTGCCTTGGGATCCAATTTCCCTCTTACTTGAGAAGGAATGTGAGCATAGGCTAAGCATCCAAAGATTTTACAATGCTCTAGACTAGGTCTTCTTCCATTCCACACTTCATATGGAGTGGTTCCATCTAGTGACTTAGATGGAAGTCTATTTATGAGATATGTGGCTGTCGACACAGCCTCTGCCCATAGGTAGTTCGACAATCCCTTTTCGTTGAGCATGGACCTTGCAGCTTCGACGATAGCTCTATTCCTCCTCTCTGCTACACCATTGAGTTCAGGTGTATACCTTGTAGTGACTTCCCTTTTAATGCCTCTTTCATGCAAGAAGGCATCAAATTCAGAAGAGAAGTATTCTCCTCCACCATCTGATCTGAGTCTTTTCAAAGTCCTACCTGTTTGATTTTCAACAAGAGCAATATACTTCTTAAAGCAATTAAACACTTCATCCTTGTGCTTCATGAAAAACAGAATGGTCCACCTGCTACAATCATCTATGAAAGACACATAATATCTTGAGCCTGATATAGATGGCTCCTTACTTGGACCCCACACATCCGTGTGCACTAGATCCAAAGGATTTTGATACATATATCCTTTCTTATTGAAAGGTTGTCTATGAGCCTTGCCGAGTTGACAAGCTTCACACTTATAAATCATGTGTTGCCTTGTGATATTATGCAAACCAAGTACACTTTGGTCCCTGCAAATCTGTTTGAGTGTCCTCTCACCAATGTGAGCAAGCCTTTTGTGCCATATCTCCAACTCTGTTAGAGTTTGAGATCCATAGCTAAACAAAGCTATGTTCTTTGTATCTTCCACTTCAAAAGTGAAAAGCCTTCCTGTCTTTTCTCCTTTGGCAATCCTTCGAAAGCCTTGCCTTGGGTCTTCAACATATGCTCCAAATCGATTGAATCTAACCTGCAATCCTTTTTCAACAATCTGTCCAACACTTATTAAATTTTTGGTAATTGTAGGGACATACAAGACTTTGCTTAAGAGGTTCATATTCCCATCTGATGTCTTCACATTACCTATCTTCTCCACTGAGTGCTTTGTGTCATCTCCTGTCTGCACTTCATGCTTGTTATGAGGATCTTCCAAATCAGAAAGTAAAGCCACATTTCCTGCTACATGGTTCGAGCATCCCGAATCAATGTAAAATATGTGATCATCATCCTTACCCTTCTTCGTTGATAGATTCATAATCAATAATGAATCTTCTTGACTTTGGTCCTCTGCATAGTTATTGTAATCTCTTCTTCCTCTATGGCCACTTTGATAGTTGTTGTTGTTGTTGTAATTGTTGTTGTAGTAGTTGTTGTTGTAGCCTCCATTGTACCTGCCTCTATTTGATCCATAGCCACCTCTATTGAATCCTCTTCCTCTTGAGTTCCTCGGGTTCCTGAAACATTCTTCAGTAGTATGGTTAGATAAGCCACATATGTTGCAAGGTTGAGATGATTGGAATCTCCCCCTGCCTTGCTTTCCACCTCTGCCTCTTCCTCTAGCTCTTCCTCTACCTGCAAAGTTTGCTTGGAAAGAGCTTCCTTCATCTTCATTCTTCCTATTCTTTGACTTGTCCTTGACCTTAGCTTTATCAGAATATAAGGCAGAAGTTTGATTACCTCTTGAGGACTCACCACCTTTGCTAATCTTTGCTTCATGAGTGAAGAGTTGGCCCATGAGTGTGTTGAGGTCGGGTACATGCATATCCATGTATAAATCCATGGCTGTTGTGAATGACTCCCACTTGTCGTCTGCTTTGATTCCATTCATGATTTGTCTTATGATTTGCTCCTCTTCAATTACCTCTCCAATGCTTCCAAGTTGGTTGGAAATCTCCATCTTTGTGACATAATCAGTCACATTTTGCTTCGGGCTTTTCTTCATTGTTGTGAACTCCATCCACAATTGGTTCTTCCTTGCTCGAGTGTTGGAAGAGAAGAAAGAAGCAAGTGCATTCCAGGTTTCTCTTGATGTCTTGCATCCCTTGACATGAGGTAAAAGAAAATCAGAGATTGAGTTTAGAATATAGGACCTTGCAAGTGCATCCTTCGAACACCAATTTGAAAGTCCTTCCACTTCTTCATGTGATGGTTGCCCTTTGTTCCTCATGGTTGGCATTGCTTCATCTCCGGATATGAATCCATATAGATTCCTTCCTTGAAGGTAAGCCTCCATCCTTAGAGACCATGCCGGGTAGTTGTTTCGATCCAATTTGTCAATTGTTGATGGAAATCCATCTCCCATGTTGCTTGACTATGCTCTGATACCACTGTGAAGAGAGATGGTGGATGCAATCCAAAGATGAGTAGGTGCCGCTACAACCAGCTTCACACCAGCCAACTGAGACTTCAGAGTTGATTAGTAGACCCTTTGAGCTTCCTAAATCCACCAAAATATCAGCCAAGTACTTTGGAACATGTATCCCAAAAGTTTAAGTCAAGACAGGCTAGTTGCGAAATGACTAGCTCCCAAAACTTGCTATTTTTGGACATACACCTGCTGGAAAAAATGAACAGTGCTCTCAACCTGGAAGGAATTAGAAAAATTCCTTTTGGGCATAGCAAATAGACTTAGCAAGCTCCCTATTCCAAGTTAAAACACTTCAAATGATGGACTGAGCACTGAAAAAGGTTCAGTAAAACTCGAGATATGACCTTCTGAAGTTACTGCTCTGAGTGAGTATAGCAGAGAACAAAACAGAGAGGTAGATGATAATAAATGTATAGATTCACATATGATTACAACCACATTGGCAATGAAACTTTGCACAATGGGAGTAGAATGATAGAGCTATGGAGTAAGCTCTTCAATCTCTACAAAATGACATCAAGTGGTCACGTACAAGGCTTGCTAATCGCCTCTTCCTTCTTGCTCCTTTTATAGCTATTCTTGGAGGGAGTTTTGAATTCGAATTCGAATGGCTCCACCTAAAAGTGATCCCCAAAGTTAGGAGAGATTCCCTCAGCTCAAAAATTCGTGATTTTGGTAGTTGGAGCCACGAATTTGCTTTTACATCATGGATGAGGTAAGCCATCCTTTTCCTTTTTTCTTTTTCCATTTACAAGAGATAAAATGTACTCTTTTACAAGAGGTGTTCACATGACTACTCATGTGACTTACAAATGAGGATAATATCAAGCATATCAAGCATGTAGGCTTGGGCAAAATGCACCAACAGTACACATACACATATACATACACATACACATACCCATACACATACACATACACATACACATACACATACACATACACATACACATACACATACACATACACATACACATACACATACACATACACATACACATACACATACACATACACATACACATACACATACGCATACGCATACGCATACACATACGCATACACATACACATACTCATACACATACAGATACAGATACTCATACACATACAGATACAGATACACATACACATACACATACACATACACATACACATACACATACACATACACATACACATACATATACACATACACATACACATACACATACACATACACATACACATACACATACACATACACATACACATACACATACACATAAACATACACATACACATACACATACACATACACATACACATACACATACACATACACATACACATACACATACACATACACATACACATACACATACACATACACATACACATACACATACACATACACATACACATACACATACACATACACATACACATACACATACACATACACATACACATACACATACACATACACATACACATACACATACACATACACTTACACATACACATACACATGCACATACACATTCACATACACATGCACGTACACATACACGTACACATACACGTACACATAGACATACACATACACGTACACATACATATACACATACACATACACGTATACGTACATATACACATACATGTACACGTAGACATACACATACACATATGTATACACATACACATGCACATGATTGTGCACGTGCACATGCATATGCATATACATATACGTATACCTATACATACACATATACATATACATATACATATACATATACATATACATATACATATACATATACATATACATATACATATACATATACATATACATATACATATACATATACATATACATATACATATACATATACATATACATATACATATACATATACATATACATATACATATACATATACATATACATATACATATACATATACATATACATATACATATACATATACATATACATATACATATACATATACATATACATATACATATACATATACATATACATATACATATACATATACATATACATATACATATACATATACATATACATATACATATACATATACATATACATATACATATACATATACATATACATATACATATGCATATACATATACATATACATATGCATATACATATACATATACATATGCATATACATATACATATACATATGCATATGCATATGCATATACATATGCATATGCATATGCATATGCATATGCATATGCATATGCATATGCATATACATATACATATACATATACATATACATATACATATACATATACATATACATATACATATACATATACATATACATATACATATACATATACATATACATATACATATACATATACATATACATATACATATACATATACATATACATATACATATACATATACATATACATATACCTATACATATACATATACATATACATATACATATACATATACATATACATATACATATACATATACATATACATATACATATACATATACATATACATATACATATACATATACATATTGTTGAGAGCAGTATGGGCACCCAAGGACTGACTAGACAAGGAAGCCAGGGAACCCAAGGATTGACGAGACAAGGAAGCCAACGGAGAGAGTCAGAACAAGGCGAAGGAGTAAGTAGACAAAGCAGTCGACGCAAATCTGGCAGATAGGCCCTTCAATTTTTCCAATCTACATCTTTTAACAGTGATTCTTATCACTAACAATCATTGTAAATACCATTTCATATTTTTGTAGCTCCATTTTGTGCAAGCCAAGGAGTCCTTGAGCTTGAGGAGCCTTAGAAGTACCTACATATCAATTTTCGTATTTTTTAGACTCCGTTTGAGCCCTCAAATTGGCCCTGGAACCTAATTTTTAACTAGGCCGGACACTAGGTCTGGACAGGGCCAAAAGCTAGTCAAAAACTATAAAAAGAGCTAGAGAGCTCATTTTTGAGGTTAGATTGTAATTGAAACGAACTTGTAAGAGCATTTTGAAAGTAATCTAAAAGCTCCATTGATTCTCACTCTTTGTCTTACCGTGTGTGCGCGTGTGTGTGTATGTGTGTGCATGCTAGTGTGCTTCTCACTCACGCACTTGTGCCGCCACTTGCTCGAGGTCTTCATACCATCCTCACGTCTTCCCGGATTGACATTAAAGGAGGTGCTACTCATCACTGAGCTACACCAAATTTTGGCGCCGTTGCCGGGGATCGAGCTTTGAGGACGAGCGTGTGATGGTAAGACGTAGAGTTGACGCGTTGGAGTTGTAGGTATTTTCTTCACTCTCATAGATTTTCTTTTACTTTCTTCACCATCTCCATCACCATCATCATCATCACCATCTCCCACGTCCATCTCCATCATCGCAAAAATTTCAGTTTTTTGACTATATCCCCACCTCCACCTCATTTCCCTCATTTCACTTGTGAGAGAGAGCGAGAGAGCGAAATTGCATGTGCTGTTTTTGCATGTTTCTTGAGCTATCTTGCAGGTACAGGTCACATCACCATCTCCAGCCTTCCGCACAGGTACGGAACTCGACGAAACTGTCTCGCAGTCGCCGCCTTCTGTCCATCGCGATTGACAGAAATTTTCACTTGTTGGTAAATCTGAGTGCACCACAGTGGACTAGAGACCCTGCACACCACATTCCCACTAAAATTTTTGAAAATCTTGCAAAATTTCAGTCCATCGCGATTGACAGCCCTGTCCATCGCGATTGACAGCTCTGTCCATCGCGATTGACTGCCAGTCCATCGCGACCGACTGCCTGTCCATCGCGATTGACTGAAGTCTCTGTCCATCGCGACCGACTGCCTGTCCATCGCGATTGACTGAACCCCTTGTCCATCGCGACCGACTGTCTGTCCATCGCGATTGACTCAACCCCCTGTCCATCGCGATTGACTGAAGTCCCTGTCCATCGCGATTGACTGCCTGTCCATCGCGATTGACTGAAGTCCCTGTCCATCGCGATTGACTGCCTGTCCATCGCGATTGACTGAAGTCCCTGTCCATCGCGATTGACTGCCTGTCCATCGCGATTGACTGAAGTCCCTGTCCATCGCGATTGACTGCCTGTCCATCGCGATTGATTGAATTGGGTGTCCATCGCGACGGACTGAACTCTCTGTCCATCGCGATTGACTGAGTGTCCATCGCGATTGACAGCCCTATCCATCGCGATTGACAGCCAATTTTAGCCAAATTTTTTAGGGTTTGTTAATTGAAAAGTTGGGCTAATTTTGGGCACAAATATTATGCTCTTGAGCACATGGGGAAGCCTTAGGAAAACAACTTGGGGAAAACCTGTTGCACAGTGATCCTGTTTGAACCCTGTCTTAACCCTAGAACCCTGAACGGTCACAACTTTTTCATACGAGATCCATTTTTTGAGCTCTAGGGCTTGTTGGAAAGCTCGTAGCAGGGGGATCAAAGTCAGGGGTCCTTAGGATTGTTTTCTTGAAAATCACTATGCAAGTTTGTGTTTGTGCTACATGAATGAAAATAATTGGTGCTGTCTTTGGAATGTAAATTTCGAAGCTAACTTTGAAACTCTTACAGAGCATCGAGAGGCGTTCTAAGCAAGTGTAAGTGCGAGCTTGGGAACACATTTCCTGGGCACTCAAGGGCAACCGAGCAGGAAACAAAAGGTTGGACACTTTTAACCCCCTCTGTCAATTCATAGCTTAGGCTAAGAACGACGAGAAGTAGGAGTAAGTCAGAGCGACGATAGGCAGTTATCAAGTTGAAGACTACCTAAAAACTCAAGTTCAAGTTAAAAATTTCATCTCTGTACTGCCGATAACATAAAGGAAAAGAACCTAACGTGGAACGATCAATTGCAAGTGCGAAACAACATTCAAACATTCCTGGCGACGTGATATCAGACAAGAACTCAAACGTGATAAAATAACTAAAAAGAATCAAGTGACTGGTACCAATTAATCGGCAACGAGGTTGTACTCCAAAAAAAAATTGGGCTAATCAGTTAGGCATATGAACCTTAGATCAGGACGACATTTAGCAAGGGAAAGACAAAGCCTTAGGTCTTCAGAGGCTAGTGTCAATCACACTGCCAGGTCTTGGGCCCAGCAGTTGAGCCACCACTCATACTACCCTAGCTCTGAGACCAGTGAGTCAGAAATGTCTGAAGGCATGGACAGACCTACGGGAAGTTCAGGAGTGCCTTATTTGTACAGGGTAGAAGGCCCTTACAAAACACAGCTGGAATATCTTAGGACCAACCGACTAGGTGCTAGCATCTATGAGGACGGCCTAGGAAGATCGGTGGTCCAGATTAAAAACCCTGACCAATCCATTGGACTAGAGCACCCAGCTGTCAAGTTTGAAAATGGTGCATACCTGGACAAAGAAGGAACTATATATGTAGTCACTAGTCACCCTGATAGGACAGATGACTTTGGGAACGTAATCTCAGAAGCGAACTTAGGGGACCTGGAACAAGGGAACATGGGTGCGGAACCTAGAACCCCTCGAGGTAAATCAGTTCTCACTAGGATTATCACACCTGAATGGGTCCCCCAAGACAACAAGAGCATAGAGTTGCTCCTCAATCGAGAAACTGATGAAGCCTTTTGGAGGTATAAGTCCAATCAGCCAACTGATATAGGAAATATCATGATCTATGAGTTTAAGGATCCGGATAGCCCAGGCAGAGTGACCTATTTAGATCATGCTTCAGAACGGATCTTTGTGGTGACAAAAAATGATAGGCATGCTTACACTTGGAAGGGTGAATTTATTTTCCCTCAACCAAGATCAAATGTATCCTATGGTCACCCTGGGGCTGGAACTTCCCAAGCTCATGGTATGCAAAGAGACAGAAGTAGAGATAGACCAGAAGTAAGTTTTGCCAGCCCAGTGGGCAGAGAAAGAACGAGGACAGAGACGAATAGGGTAGAACCTGAGATACTTAGAGCTCACAGGAATCAAAGAAATGTGGATGGATTCCCGTTGCCGAGGCCTAGAGAGCACGCAAGAACCCTGAGACCCACCCAGCTAGTTAAGTCCATGAAGAATTACTTTGACGGCACAGGAGATCCCTATGATCATGTGGCGGAGTTCAAGCAAGTCTTGAGAGCTGAACAGGTTGAGGATCTATTCACGCAGTACAATGCCTTCGGTCTAACCCTTAGGAACACAACACTTACATGGTTTCAACCATTGGATGAGCGTCAGTTCAAGAGCATAGACCAACTCCTAGAGGCTTTCATTGTAGAGTTCTCTAAGAGTGGCATAAGACACAATACCTCATCATTGATTCACAGCTTCAAGCAAACCCCTCAAGAGACCGTGAGACTTGCAGGAAGAAGATTTAGACAATACCTGGAAAGGTGCCCTATTTCGGAGCTACCCACATCTGCTAAACAAGTAGCCTTATTCCTTGATGGATTGCTGAGTACGAAATTGAGATCCTATGTGTATCTGAAGGACCCTAGGACTATAGAAGAGTGTGTACGCATGTGCATTGACATTGAAGATAACCTAGGGGAGGAACTAGAGCTTTCCAAAATCTACAAAGATTCAGATAGTGCTTCTAGTCACTCTTCCACGCAATCCACATCAATTGAGGAACTCGCAGAGAAAGTGGCACAAAAACTAGGCGTCTCTAGCAAACAAATTCCTAGGTTTGCCCCTGTGAAAAGATGCTATACTTGTGGTGGCGACCACATGGCGAATGTCTGCCCTATTATGGCTCAACCCCAAGTAAACCCTAGTAGCCAGTACTGCACCATAGAACGGAGATACACCAATCACACCGCACAAGATTGCCCATACAACAAGCAGGCAGTTAGGCAACCCTATCCGCAGCCCTACCAACAAGGCCGATACCAGAACGAAAATCCACCACCACAATATGCTAGACCCCAACAAACCTACCAACCACAATATCAAGCCCAACAGAGACCCCAACCGGTACTAGCTCAACAGCCCCCAAACCCCGCTAACGTGATTCCAGTAAAGTATGCTGTTGCAGAAGAAAACCTGAATAGGGCCATAGTACCAGTAACCCCATTGATCTCGGAAAGTGACCCAAGTGACCATAGCTTTGATTCTACACATGTCGATAGTCCCCAAGCTTACTACATGCAGTCTCCAGAACATGGTGAGTCCTACTATAGTGAAGAACCAAGTGAACCTAGTTGGGAGTCGGATTACACGAACGTCATGTATGCAAACCCCAACCCTAGGCCTCAACCTAGGCAGGTACGACCACCCTTTCCTAGAGGACCATGCTACCGATGTCAGGGGGATCACTTCATTCGCGATTGTCCCTTACCTGCACCTACACAAAATCAGTCCGTGACGATCCAAGGCTTTTGCCAAGATTGTGGAAAAGAGCATCTCTTACGAGATTGCCCAAAGAACCCCAATAACATGCCAAAAATCACTCCTATCAATGTGATTGGGTTGGTTGTGGATGCCTCAGGAAGTGTCACTTCCACTGCACCAGTGCAGGTGGTTACTAGAGCTCAGGCATTGCAGCAAAACCAAGAGGCAAGCCAGGAAAAGGGCCCAGAGGCTAGTGAAACCGAGAGCGTGACAAAGAAAAGGACTAGAGCGTGGAAAGATAGTCGAGAAAGAATGAAAAGACAATGGGCCAAAAAGATGAGTGAGCTTGAGGAAAGCATAAGAGAAACCAAAGCGAGGATAGCTGAACTCACAGCTCAAACTCCCTCTCACATTACCCCGCCTCCACCACTCCCATCTCCATCCGACCCACCACCTTCCCCACCGCCTCATCAAATCCCACCAACCCCTAGAGTAGGATCAGTCCTAGCAGATCCCACTCCTGAAGACCTAAACATGATGCTTAAAGCATATCAGGCCAGAATCCAAGAAGGGCCAACCATAACCGATCATGAAAAATGCTATCCTAGAGCCGAGCTAGAGCTTGAACGAACTAAGATTTGTGCCAAAATGGTAGAATTGGCTCAGACAATGTTTGAGGCCAGCCGCCTATTCAACATTTCTAGTTCAGCTAAGACGCAGTTACACTTTGATGGACTGCTGGAAAGAATAGAGAAGCTGATTGCACAATCCGAGAAGGAACCTGCCCCTCAAAGAAAGGAAAGGGCAAGAGAACGGATAAGCCAGCCTCTTCAGGAAGCCCACGCGCCTCCTCAAGACGCCTATCTTCCTCCCCAAAAGGCAGATGAGCCTACCCCGAAAGCTTACGTACCTCCACAGGTGACCTACATTCCTTCTCAGAGAGCGTATGAGCCTGCTCGGAAGAGTAATAGAATAAGTAATCCTCTACAAGAAGCTTGTGCTCCAGCCATTTGTGGGAACGAGGAGGGAGCCAACGATAGAATAAGCCCTCCTTCCCAGGTTGCTTATGTGCCTAATTCTACGGAGCCAGACACTTCTTCTTCTATGAATCGGTTTGCACCAGACTTCCTACGAGAGATTCAAGAAGATAAATGGGATAACGAAAGTGAGGTCGCCCCTCCATTTGAACTTGTGGATGATGCACACGACCAATTCCCACAAGACATCCCATCCATTTACGGGGAACATGAGAGTACTCAGTCTAATGAGAAATTGGACTTTGAGTCTAATTCCATACAGGAGCTACCCCACTTCACAGGCCCATGGGAAGCAAAGTCCACATGTATGAGAGCACCCACAGTCATGGTAAGGAACGACGACTCAGTCATACCAAGGAACACGGAGGTAATAACGAACACCCAGGTGCAACGCGATCGCACTTTGGAAGAACTGCATGAGGATAGACTAAACGCGCAGAAATGTGCAGCCAGTCGAGTAACTGAAGTTGCAAAACCTCATTCCCGGGTAGGATCCCATAGGACAGTGCCAGAAATTCCCTTGGATAAGATAGGAGATATGTGCGAAGGTGAAGAAGGGAACACCTATCTTCCCATTACCTACCAGGACTACACCACAAAGGCAATTTTGGACTCAGGTGCAGGAGTTGCAATTGCCACTACCTCCTTATGGAAGCGTTGGGGCAAGCCAGCACTCAGGCCAACGAGAATGAAATTGCAAATGGCAGATGGTCACATAGAGAGACCCCTAGGATTGCTAGAAGGAATAACTCTCACCACTTGTGGTGTCGAGTTTGAGCATAGTTTTGCTATATGTGACTTCAGCAAAAATCATGCCTATGAGATGATTTTGGGAAGACCATTTATGCGACAGTTGCAAGTGGTACAGGATTGGGGAACCAACTCCTTGTATCTGCAACACTTGGGTGTTACAACCAAAGTCAATCTCAAGGATTTTTCTCACAGAGACGTCCCTCCTATCCAATGGAATCCCATCCATAGAGCCAAAGATGACACAGAATCGGTGCATTCCATAGGATCTGGATCCTCATGGATGCATGAAGATACTCACTTATGGATGTGCAAGGTAGCAGTTGAAGAAGAGAAGAGAGAGAAAGCCAGAGAGGTAGGTGCGAAAGAAACCCATAGATCAATCCAAGACCCAGCCTATGCACCTGTAGTTTTTCCAGACGAAGAATTTGAGCCTCACGGCTGGGCAGAAATCTTAGCAACAATGGACGTAGCCATCAACGAGGAACAATGGACACCTCACTGTGATGAGGATGGCTATGATATTTCAGTCTTCTCCATAGAGCCAATCATGGGAGAGGCAGTTCTAGAAGAATGCGAACCTAGCCCTGATGCATTTGAGGATGCAAGTGACTCCGATCTAGAGTCAATCATTATGGACCCACCATTTGCATCAGATGAAGAATACTTCCATGAGGTAGAATTTCAAACCCAGAGGCATGGAGAGCTGACAAATGACGTAAGATTAGCAACACATGTGACCCCTAAGGAAGAAGGAAAGAAACGAAAGAAGAGAGAAGCCTTATCAGAAGAGGAAGAATCTTTGTTTGAGGTCCCAGAAAATTTTAAGAAGTACGAGATAGATGACAGGAGAGTCATGATAAGAATGCCTAAATGAGAGGCACAATCAGGAGAGGCCTATGATAACAAAGAAACCACCAAGAAAATAGTAGTGGCCATAGAAGAAGGAGAGGAGAGATGCACGTATATAGGCCATGACCTGACAGAAGAAGAATACAAATTAATTACCTTGCTAAGAGAATACAGAGATGTATTTGCTTGGAGTTACAAGGATTTGAAAGGTGTGGACCCTCACATATGCTCACACACCATTCCCATGACCTCAGATGCTAAACCCTCTAAGCAAAAGCCTTATACATATAACGATAATTACGCTGCTAAGATCAAGGAAGAGATAGATAGACTGGTCGAAGCTGGATTTATCTATGAAATTGAGCACACTAAATGGGTATCCCCCATCGTAGTGGTGCCCAAGAAGAATGGCAAACTGCGTGTGTGCATTAACTTGAAAAAGGTTAATGCCGCCACAATTCGAGATAACTATCCGCTTCCCATCACAGAGCATCTCTTAGAAAGAGTGGCAGGCAAGGAAGTGTACAACTTCCTTGATGGATTTTCGGGCTACAATCAAGTAGCCATAGCTCCAGAGGATCAGCATAAGACAGCCTTTGCCACAGAATGGGGCATTTTTGCTTTTAGAGTAATGCCATTTGGGCTTACCAACGCACCAGCTACCTTCCAGAGGCTGATGTGCCATGTGTTTAAGGAGTTCCTAAGGAAGAGTTTAGAAGTCTATGTTGATGATCTTTGTGCTCATTCCAACGTTAGACAAACCCATATTCCTGAACTCAGACAAATCTTTGACAAATGTAGAGAATACCAAGTCTGCCTGAACCCAGAAAAGTGCGTTTTTATGGTCAGGCAAGGCAAGATTCTAGGACACATAGTGTCAAAGAATGGCATATCTACTGACGAAGAGAAAGTGAGAGCCATAGCAGAGCTACCTAGGCCAAGGAATGTCAAGGAAGTACAAGCTTTCATGGGGCATTGTGGTTATTATCGACGATTTATACACATGTATGCTGTCATTGCAAAGCCCATGTACGGACTTCTAACAAACTTTGAGTGGACGGATGAATGTGAGAATTCCTTCCAAGAGCTTAAACGAAGATTATGTTCAGCACCAATCTTGACCACACCAGATTGGAATAAGCCATTCCATGTTCATGTGGATGCATCCAATTATGCTATTGGATGTGTGCTCGCACAACCTACTGGTGAAGGTAACATGGATCTTCCAATTGCCTATGCCAGTAGACAATTGAATGCGGCTGAACGGA
Organism: Ceratopteris richardii; assembly: GCA_020310875.1. Lineage (NCBI taxonomy): Eukaryota > Viridiplantae > Streptophyta > Polypodiopsida > Polypodiales > Pteridaceae > Ceratopteris > Ceratopteris richardii. The sequence continues at coordinate 149,423,706 of CM035436.1, read as the reverse complement.
ATTACACCACTACAGAGCGAGAAGGATTAGGCATGGTATATGCAGTCAAGAAATTTAGACACTATTTGCTTGCAAATAAGTTTAAATTTTTTACTGATCATCAGGCATTTTTATATCTCGTAAACAAGCCATGCAATACAGGAAGATTAGTAAGATGGTTTCTCTTGCTAATGGAATATGACTTTGAGGTTGTGGTAAGAAAAGGTAGGACTCACTTGAGAGCAGATCATCTCTCTAGGCTCACATCGGGAGAAGCCCCACAAGGAGTGTCAGATGACCTTCCTGATGCTTACTTGTTTAATTTGGAAGTGGTGCCGCAGTGGGCTAAGCCATTGGTACCAGTATTGACATACGGGCCCAACCATCCAGTGGTAAACACACGGAATAGAGAGATCGTAAAAGCCCAAAAGTATCACATCATGGCAGGAAGCATGTACAAGCACACAGATCAAGGGATCTTGGCTTGCTGCGTAGAAGAGGATGAGTACGCTAAATGGTTGCAACTAGCACATGTAGGTGCACTAGAGCAACACCATTCAAAACAACGAACTTTACAGACCTTAAAGAGATTCGGAGTGCACTGGCCAACTATGGAAGCAGATGTCCAAAAGTTGTGCAAGGAATGCCCAATCTGTTGCACTAAACCACCTGTGGAACATGCCACTCTCTATCAAGTATCCATTGTGCCAGATTGGAGTGAACCTCTAGTATCATTTTTGAGGACAAACACATTTCCTCCAGATATGACTCTAGCTAGGAAAAGGAGTTTAGAACAAGAAGCCCAAGATTACTCACTTATAGGTGATAATCTATATAAGCGCGGTAAAGATGGTTACCTGAGGTTATGTGTCCATGAAAGTGAATATATCAAAATCTTGGAGACTGCTCACCAAGGTGTAGCAGGAGGACACTTTGGACCAGATCGGGTGATCAAGGCAATATTGTTTGCGGGCTTTTGGTGGCCTACCCTTCACATGGATGCACATACCTATGTGAAACGGTGTGATGTCTGTCAGAGGACTCAGTATCCTATACGCAAAGATGAGATGCCACTGAAACCTATGATGGGTGGACGTGCATTCTCTAAGTGGGGAATAGACTTCGTAGGTCCTATTAATCCCCCAGCCAAGGGTTCTCATGCGGAATACATCATTGTTGCGACAGATTATCTCACCAAGTGGGTAGAGGTAAAGGCTACGACAAAGAACGATGCTCAAACAACTGCCAAATTCTTGTTTGAGAATGTATTCACGAGATATGGGCTACCTATAGAGCTTGTAAGTGATAGAGGCACTCATTTCTTAAATGAAGTAATTGAAAATCTACTCCAAGAATTCTTGGTAATACACAAGAAGTCTGCCCCTTATCACCCTCAAGCTAATGGGCAAGCTGAGAGCACTAATAAGATCTTATGCAATGTACTGACAAAATTAGTGAACACTAAACGCTCTGATTGGGACAAACAGCTACACCATGCTGTTTGGGCATACCGAGTTGCCTATAAAACGGTACTCCAAGCCACCCCCTTTCAGATGGTATTCGGCCAAAACGCTGTGCTACCCTTGGACTTCCTGATTCCTACATTGAGAGTAGCACAAGAGCACGAATGGACAGGTCATGAGCTCTCCTCTAGGATCTTTGACCTTGAACGATTAGGAGAAACAAGACTGAGAGCCGCCGCAGGAATATATGCAGCCAAGAAGAGACAGAAAGCATATTTCGATGCCCATGTGAAGGATAAAGGCTTGAAAGCAGGAGATCTAGTCTTAGTCTATACACTAAAACAACACGCGAGGAAGCTAGAAAAGAGAGGCTACGGACCTATGGTTATCAATAGGATCTCCACGAGTGGAGCAGTACAATTAGCCACGTTAGAGGGTGATGTTCTCCCTAATTATATTAGCGGATGCAGAGTCAAGTTGTATCAGGAACCCCTCACGGAGGAAATGCTCAACCGACTCAACACTGCTAAGAAACGCAAAGAGGAAGAGAAGCGAATTAGAGAAGAAGCTCAAGCAGAAGCTTTAGAACGCATCAGAAGGATGAAATTACGGAGGCAAGGTAGAGAGCAGCCTAGGACAAATGACTATGCAGATCAAGGATATCATATGGCAATGTGTGAAGTCGCAGGAACCAGCTCACCTAGGATAACTGATCGACGTCCTTTCGTAACCCTAGATATAGGACAGGAAAAGAGTGCAAGGACTGTAAAAGCCTTGATTGACTCAGGTGCAGCCACTAGTGCTGTTAGAGTGTCTTACTGTCAAGAGTTACAGTTAACTGTCACTCCTGTGGAAGCATATCTCATAGGAGTGGGAGGCGTGGAAACCCCTTGCATGGGCGAGGTGGAACTTCCCCTCTACATTCATGATGTGGCAATGACAGTTAAAGCACTAGTGTGTCAAGATGAGGATCTCACTGAACCTCTTGTCTTGGGTCAAGACTGGATCTATGACCAAGCAGTCAACTTAAACCTACGAAGTGGACTTCTTCAGGTATGGGTCAATCATAGTCGAATTACAATAGAGTTGGATAAAGGAGCACTCAAGGAACTAGGAAAGGCACAGACTCCTGGTCCCTGCAGGGGTACACATGAAGATGACCATGCTGTTCTTGTTCAAAACCCTGTGTTGCAGAGGAATGATATTTGCAAAAAAGGAGTCAGGGATGCAACGGAACTCCCTTCTTTTCCAAAGGCCAGAAGGAGGCAACAACCAAAGGTGGAGCAAAGGCAGAAGAAGCAGAGTACTACCTCTGCCGGACATCAAAAGAACCTGCGCAGCAGAATGTCTCAACAAGTGAACCAAGTGTGGGTGCGAAAAGGCGAACACCCGGTTGCACCCACGCCAACAGCACGGGCGAAGCCTCTTATTAATAACCATCAACACGTCACTAATAAGAGGTCTTCCGGAAATTCTTCGGCTCACGTGAAATCTCTTTGGGTGCCCAAAAAGTCGATGAAGGCTCGCCCACAATCAAGACAAATTTGGGTGCCTAAGGCTTGTTTGCGGGCTCAGATAGCTACACCGAGAACACACCCTACACAGCATGATCCATTCACTCGCACAGCCTACATCCACTCATTTTCAACACCAAGGCACATGAACACGAACAGAATCAGTTGTAAATGGGCCCCTAAAAGGCCTCAGGTTAAAGCTGACACACCTATAAAGCTCTCGAGAATCTCTACGGAACCACGAGTAAAACCCATCCACTGCATTTGGAAGCCCAAGACTTGTAACAAACCCCCTGGCCCTATTGTAAATCCATGACCACCTACTAACCGCTTCACTCTTAATTCACATCATTTCGCTTAGCTCTTAGGTCTACCTAACTCCTAACTACACACACCAGCACCGAGCACTTATTAACTCCTAACCACTCCAGAACTTTAAGTTAATATTGTAACAAGGGACACCATGTCATTTTTGTGTCCATTGCAATGTTAACGTTTATTCATATATTCTCACAGAATCAGCTGCGACATTTTCAACATGGCGGAGGCCGCAGGAACTAGCTCTCACACAGAAACAAACCCGCAAGTGGTGGACTTGGACAGTTTACCCGTTTTGCCTGAGACAGTCGAAAGACCAGAAGAGTTGCAGGCCGTCAAAATCATACCTATTGCGGACCCTCCGCGTGGCCACACCATGCCCGTGGGAAAGACTTCACATTGGTTTACCGAAGTAGCAGGACCTTTGGGGGAAGGAACGTATCTATGGGAATCAGAGTTGGACTACAATGGAAAGCAAGGCAGATACCATTTCTTTACAAGAGAATTTGAGAAGTTACAAAATGCGGAAGGTCTACGTCCGATATGGGAAAAAGCCGGATTGAGTGCCTATTTCAGTGCCCGACTCCCAAAACCTGACTTCATGCGATGCTACTATCTCATCAACACCTTGACTCCAAATCCGAACCCAAAAGGTGCAAGCTCATTTGTGATTCCATCTCTGACAAAGGGGAATGAGCTCAAGAGGTTTAGGCTATCAAACAATTTGGTGAGAGAAGCTCTGGATATGCGCGGCATGCATATTCCTACAGAAAAGGAAACCCTAGTACCGGACTACATGAAGAATCGAAGTCTCACCAAACTCAAAGACATGGTATCCATGACGCCTAATATTGCAATACACCTTCGCATGTGCATGCAACACTTTGCTTTCCCGGCGCAGGATAGATTCACCATGCCGCACAAAAAGATTTGGTTTAGCCTGTATCTGGCAGAGACACAGAGCCTCACCATCAACCTACCCCACTGGATAATTGATCAGATACACTTAGCTCACAAACGCTGGCCGCGGAAACAGGTTTTATATGGTTGCTGTGCTCTGACAAGAATCATCTATAGGTGTTTGGCTTATGACATCCCAATCCAACGAGCCCTGATGTGGAATCGGGTAGAGCAGTTTCGAGGCAGGACATCCACTGGACCCCCTTCTAAGAAGATGAGAGGCACGGTCCAAGTCCCATGTGCTCAGCCACGTGGAGCGACCCTAACACCAGAAGTCACCCCGCCACCCCGAAGAGTCCGACCATTCACACTCCGACTTCCAAGACGCAGCACCGATGGTTCCACTTTGATATTTCCTCCCATCCCAACGGATCTCGAATTTCCTAGTGGTGCACCATTGGACGAACTCACTAATGAAGACTTCGAACAACTATTACAAGATGTAGAGCTGGAGGCAGAAGAGGCACAACAAGCGGAAAATGTACAAATGCAGGCCACAACCTCCCAAGCACCTGTCACACCTGTTGAAGTGGAGGAAGAAGATGACGGAGATGAAGAACAGGAGGATGATGAGGAGGAGTATGATCAAGAGCACCAAGAGGAGCAACAAGAAGTGCCAGAACTTGTAGGTGCACCTGCATATACAGCTCAACTACGAAGGCTATACGACACTATCAAAGCAGTACAAGAAAGGCATCAGCTCTCTCTGGTATCAGGTCAAGCTTTGATGCAAGAAATGCTATCAGATGAAGGAGTGGACCAACATTTCATTGACACCCTCAAATTAGTGTCAGACTCCTTAGGAGTTCCAGAGGCTGTCCACACCGCAGTCCGCCAGTCCGTAAGGTATGACAAACGCAGAGTGGACACATTACCACGAGCAGGTAAGACTATCAGGATACCCATCACAGAACCGGAAGTACCCATTGAGACCACAACCACCCCCATAACCACCACTGACCTCTCCGCTGAAACCTTCGTTCAGACATCACCCATCTCACCCCAGCATCCTCCATCACCACCTTCCCGCCCCCGCCACCACCTCCCACCTTGGAAGAAACGACAGTCATCACCTCTACCTCCACTTATAATCCATCCTCATTCAAATCATTCTCATTTCGAGAACCCACCTCACAAGACACCCTCTTCTCCTTCGTCACCAATCCCTTGTACACTTCGTCCCATCTATCCGCTGAACCCATGACTGGCCATCCCATAATTACCAGCGTAGTTGGAAACCCAGCGCCCACGGAAGGAACCCTGTGTTTCCCGACCTATCCCCCAATACGAGTACCTCCATTCCATAAACCTCACTTCCCAGCTGGCCCCTACACCTCTTTCAACCAGACCTCACCACCCCAATACCCGTCCTTTGTGGAGCAGTTCTTCCGCTCTCCCATGTTTCAAAGGCACCTTCCTCCGATGTTCGCAACGACATCAATTTACACGGACACCACACTCACTTCACCTACCATACCCACCTATATGGTAGCCCCTGCACACACCACCTTGTCTGACCCAATGGACATTTCACCAACCACAGCACCTCTCCCCATGATTTCCCCACCTTCCCCTCCCTTGCCCCCCACCTCACCACTCACATCAGTGGCACACACAGCATTCACTACACCCCTACCCAATCCCACCTCCTCTGCATTTCAAACTATTTCCCTTGCATCTCATAATGTAAATAGTACGTTCGACACATTACTTCAGTGTGCACATCAGCTACAACAAGACTACCACCAATTGGAAGAACGCAATGCTGCCCTCCAGGCAGAATCTCAACGTCTCCAAGCTAGAGTCACCACTCTTGAAGCTGACTACCTGAAGCTCCTAGACGAGCATACCACACTACAGCAGGCTCACTCCGAATTGGAATCCAAGGCATCAACTGTAGATGACCAAGCAGTCAAGGAACTAGAAACAGTGCTTCAAGCGCAAATGATATCTAATGCTACACTCAGACGCAACATTGGACTACTAAGAAAGCATATGGCAGCAGCACTAGAAGAGAACAAACGCCTTCAACAACAAAACCAAGATAATTTTGAAGCAGCTATGGAAGGAACCGTAGGAGCAACCATTAGCCCTACCAGATATAGAGCAGTTCCATCAGAAGACATCCGCATCCTACTTGAGGAGCATGCAAATTTCCTGGAGTCATATGAAAAACTAGAGACTGAATGTGCCGATCTAAAGAAACAGTTAGCCAGTGTACCCACTGCTCAACAGGAGCCGGTAATCTTGCAACAATCTACAGAAGAAATGGAGACCCTTCGGAAACAGGTGGCAGAACTCCAAGCACGCCTCCTACCATATGAACGACCACCCTCGCCCATTGAAGAACCAGAACCTGAAACAGTAGTGGAAATCCCCGTCGAGGACAGCTACGAAGAGCCCTACGAGCCTATGCCGACGCCTGGTGGTCGAACTACAGAAGAAGGACAACACACGTTAGAAATTCAAGTTCCAGATTGGGTCAGAAGGGTCGAGAAAGTGGGTAAGACACATGATGATCGTGTGGCCGTGCAAATGCAATCTCTCACGAATCTGGAAGAAACGGTCCTTCGGTCTTCCTACTTTCAACAATTATCCCATCAACGGTTAATCACAACATCAGAATCGCAATACATGCCTTATTTTGTCTTACTACATGATTATAATGCAGAAGTCAAAAGACATACAGGGAAGGAGCCCACATTCGCTACTCAATTTGAGATAGGGGATTTACCGACCGATGCACGTGCTGGCTCGATTTTCCAACCTAATTGGCGTGCACGTTTACTCACCGATTACCCAGAGATGATGAGTACCTGGGCTACCATGCCACTCTACATCAAGTATAATCCATGCTATTGTCCAGTGGTACGTCGCAGATCCTGGCAAGCATTTGCAATCAAGGTACGCAACAATAAAGAGTGCTCCGCTTGGGTTAACTACCCGTATTTTGCTCCACCTCGAGGACCTCCAACCGTAGCCTACATGATATCAACCATTCGGCACTGGTCTGCACGCCTAAATAATGTACCTGATATAG
>CM035436.1:149273932-149411432 GCA_020310875.1 Ceratopteris richardii | reverse complement strand
GAAATTTCCGAGTAGGGCGGACCATCGCGATGGTCTGCAATTTTCGGATTTTGAGGTAGGCGACCACACCACGAGGTAGGCGATCCCTGTGCATACACGGAACCACAGCTGCATTTCAAAAATTCGTTGTTTGGTGGACCATCGCGTTGGCTCGGACCATCACGATTGTGTCGCACCATCGCGATTGGCTCAAGCCATCGCGACGGCTCGGCCGGACCATCGCGACGGTTCGCTTTTTCGGACCATCGCGACGGTTCACTTGAGCCATCGCGACGGTCCACTTGGGACCATCGTGATTGGCTTATGCCATCGCCACGACAGTGCCACGTGTCACGATAGACCATCGCGACGGTTCATTTTTCGGACCATCGCGACAGCCCAAAATCGGTCCATCGCGATTGGCTCACGCCATCGCACTTGTGACCATCGCGACGGTTCACTTCGGACCATCGCGATTGTCCACCTTTGACCGTTGACCGCGCCATCGCGATTGTCCGCCTGATCACGCCATCGCGACGGTTCACTTCTTGGACCATTGCGACGGTCCATTCCCACGCCATCGCGATCGTTCATTTCGGACCATCGCGACGGTCCATTTCCACGCCATCGCGATCGTTCACTTCGAGCCATCGCGACGGTTCGCCTTTTCGGGCCATCGCGATTGTCCAAATTCCACGCCATCGCGACGGTTCGCCTTTTCGGGCCATCGCGATTGTCCAAATTCCACGCCATCGCGACGGTTCGCTTGGACCATCGCGACGGTCCTAGACCATCGCGATTGTGCACCCCCATCGCAAATTTTGGGCTCCAATTTTTGACCAATTTTGAGGGAATTTTTGAGAAATTTTTGGACCATTAGACTCATAGGAGACTCCTTAGCTCATATTTGAAGGAAAACTTGATTGTCAGTTTTTACCCCCCAGGGCCTGAACGCTCATAACTTTTTCATCCGAAGTCCGTTTTTTGAGCTTAATAGCTCGTTAGAAAGCTCGTGACGAGTACTACGTGACCTCAACTGTTTTTTTCATAAAGAATACATCTATTTTTGGATAAGCTAATTTGAGGTTCACCTAGTTTGGGACTAGAAAGCCAGGGGGCACACATTGAAAATTTGGGCAAAAAGGGAAGGGATTTAAAAGATGTATATGCTCAAGTATTTAATCATCTTGTGAATTGGTCTAACATTGGAATTTTCTAGGTCTAGCAAGGGCAAGCAAGCAAGGCAGTGAAGACAGCAGAGCTTAGGAAGCACGGCTTCTTGGGCAACAGGGCATCAGAGCAACCAGAAAAGCCGACTCGAGGTTGGAAGATTACTCAACCCCCTCAGTCAATTCTTAGCTTAAGCTAAACGGTAGTTGTGGATTAACGACGATAGGAACGCCTCAAATTCAAGACACCTAATTCTTTCAAGTTTAAGACTTAAAGTAAAGGTGTGTGTGACACGAAAACCTGAAGAAAAGAACATAAGTCTGACGAAACGAGAACTCAAAACTATAACGGAAAGTCGAATTCCTGACGCATATATTAAGACAAGAATCCAAAGAAAAATTAAAAAGAATCAAGAATTAATCACAAAGGACCATTGACGATCTAAGGGTGTAATTGAGCGTGCAAGGAAGGAAATTAATGAACCTTAGATCAGGGAGACACATAGGTAAGTCAGACCGACGAAGCCTTAGATCATCAGAGGCAAGTGTAAGGACTACTGCACGATCTTGGGCTCAGCAATTGAATAGCAATTACCCCTACGAGAGCTCAGATACTAGCGAATCAGAAATGGCATTTAGCACAGACAGACCAGAAGGAGGGTCTCATGTGGCATACCTAGAAAAACCAGAAGGACCCTATAGAACGCAATTAGAGTTTCTCCGAACCAACCGATTAGGTGCTCGCATCTATGAGGATGGTTTGCAAAGGCAAGTGGTGCAACTGCACAACCCTGATCAACCCATTGGATTGGAAAGACCAGTGGTGAAATTTGAGAGAGACGCTTACATAGACAAAGAAGGAACCATGTACGTCCTAAGTACGCAGCCAAACGATACTAATGAGTTTGGCACAATTCAATTAGAGACGAAAACGAAATTTCCAGGAAAAGAACCGATAGAAGAACCTAGAACACCTAGAGGGAAATCCGTATTAACAAGAGTACTCATCCCAGAATGGATCCCTCAAGATAACAGGAGCACCGAGTTGTTCGTAAATAAAGAGACAGAGGAAGCCTTTTGGAGGTACAGAAAGGAACACCCTGGTGAGATAGGCATCATTACAATTTATGAATTCAAGGACCCAGATACACCTGGAAAGGTTGTATACCTGGATGAGACTTCAGAAAGAGTCTTTGTGGTGCCTGAACGCGCTAAAAACACATACACATGGAGAGGTGAATTGATATTCCCTCCATCCAGAACGAACATAAATACAAGTCAACAAGGGGCAGGAACCTCCTCAGCCCATGGACATCAAAGAGAAGGAAATAAAGAGAGACCGGAAGTAAGCTTTAATCAACCCATAGGGAGAGATAGAACAACCACGGACACTAATAGAGCGGATAGACAAAGAGATCATGGAATACTAGGTGGTAGAGATGATTTTCCTCTACCTAGGCCACCTGAACACGCAAGAGTATTGAGACCCACTCAATTAGTGAAATCCATGAAAAATTATTTTGATGGGACAGGAGATCCCTATGACCACGTTGCAGAATTCAAGCAAGTACTAAGAGCAGAACAAGTTGAAGACATGTTCACGCAGTACAACGCATTTGGATTAACGTTAAAGAATACCGCTTTAACTTGGTTCCAACCACTGCAACAAAGGCAATTTAGAGACATCCATCACTTTTTAGAGTCATTCATCACTGAATTCTCTAAAAGTGGGATTAGACATGACACGTCTTCGTTGATTCATAGCTTTAAACAAACCCCTCAGGAAACAGTTAGACTGGCAGGACGTAGGTTCAGACAATATGTGGAACGATGTCCAATGCAAGATCTACCCTCACAAGCTAAACAAGTATCACTGTTCCTAGATGGCTTGTTGAGCGCTAAACTACGCTCCTATGTGTACCTAAAAGAACCCAGAACGCTAGAGGAGTGTGTAAGAATATGTATAGACATTGAGGATAACCTAGGAGAGGAATTAGAGCTCTCAAAGGTCTATAAGGACTCAGATTGTTCTTCTCTAGCATCCACAAAATTGTCTAATTCGATAGAGGACCTAGCAGAAAAAGTGGCCCAAAAACTAGGAGTTTCTAGTAAACAGGTGCCCAAGCTACCAACGAATGTACGTTGTTACACTTGTGGTGGAAATCATTTGGCAAACGTGTGTCCCAATGCACCACAACCACAAGCCAACCCTAGTGGCCAATATTGCACAATTGAGAGAAGATACACGAATCATACGGCTCAGGACTGCCCATACAACAAACAAACCGTGAGACAGAACTACCCGCAAACATACCAGCAGCCAGGTAGGTATCAAGGCCAATACAATGCTCAGCCTTATTACTATAGGCCTCCCCAGAACTACCCTTACCAGGCTCAACAGAGACTTCAACCTGTCTTAGCTCAGCAGCCACCCCCACCAGCGAATGTCATCTCGGTCAAATACGCTGCTGCAGAAGAGAACCTAAGTAGGGCCTTAGTGCCTTCTTCACCCCTGATCACCGAAAGTGACCCGAACTCAAACAGTTTTGACTCTACTCATGTAACTAGTCCACCCGCTTATTACACGGAGTCACCAGAACATGTGGAGACATATCATTATGATAGTCCACCAATGGAAACTAGTTGGGAGCCAGATTATGCTAATGTGATGTACGCAAACCCAAACCCACGGCCCCAATTGAGACAACAGAGACCACAGGGCCCTAGAGGACCATGCTTTAGGTGCCAAGGAGATCACTTCGTAAAGGATTGTCCACATCCCCCAATAGCAAGGCAATCACAGTACTATAGCATACAAGGCTTTTGTGTCGATTGTGGCAAAGAGCACATAATCAAAGATTGTCCTAAGAACCCAGTTAACGCTTTGAATGTGACACCGATCAACGTGATAGGTATTGTAAACACGGCAGATGGATCCAACCCTACATACGTGCCTATCCAAGCGATAACCAGAGCCCAGGCGCTCTTACAAAACCAACAGCTTAATCATGAGAAAGTAGCCAGAACTAGTGAAGTTGCAGAATCTAGCAGTAAAAAGACAAAGTCTTGGAAAGATTCTAGGGAAAGAATCAAGAGAAAGTGGAGTAAAAAGATAAGTGAGTTGGAAGGAAGTTTGAAGGAATCTAGAGCCAAAATACAAGAATTGGCCTCACAAGAATTAAATCAAGAAAACCCAGCTCAGAAATCAGGATCGGTCTTAGCGGAACCCATACCGGAAGATCTAGACATGATGTTTCGTGCATATCAGGCTAGAATAAAAGAGGGACCTCAAGTAACGGAAATGAGTAAAAACTACCCTCGAGCTGATCTAGAAATTGAGAGAACTAAACTGTGCATGAAGATGGTAGAACTAGCACAAGCTTTGTTCGAAGCCTCTAGATATCTTAATTGGAATAACATGGCAAAACCGGAATTACACTTTCAAGGACTAATGGAGAGGCTAGAACACTTGATAGAAAGCAAAGAGAAAAAGGATCAGCATAGGAACCCTATTGTCCCAGAGACACAGGAAAGGAATGCACCATCCCTGTCTCAAGTACCTAATACAGAAAGTCAAGACAATTTGTCTTCCATACATAGGTACTCACATGAATTTTTGAGGGAAATCCAAGAAGAGAAATGGAGAAAAGAACAAGGAACTCATCCTCCTATTCGAGAAATAGACGACTTGCAGGAACAATTTCCCCAAGACATCCCCTCTATATACGATGAGGTAGAGGTGGAACAACTGAGTGAACCCACAGGATTTGAATCTAATTCTTTACAAGAATTACCTCAGTTCACAGGACCTTGGGAAGCAAAGTCTATCAGTATGAGAGCACCCACGATAATAGTGAGGAATGAAGAATCAGTGATCCCTAGAAATACGGAAGTGATCAAGAATACCAAAGTACAATGTAATCTCACTCTGGAGGAATTGTTAAAGGTAAAACCAGAGTTGTGGAAGCACGTAGCAAATCAATTCCCTGAGCTAGCTACCACACCCTCTCAGATAGGATCACATAAGAAGGTACCAGAGATACCCGTGGAAAAGATTGGAGATGTAAGCGAAGGGGAGGAAGGTAACACATATCTTCCAATAACCCATCAGGGCTACACCACGAAAGCCATCTTAGATTCAGGAGCCGGAGTAGCCATCGCTACTACCGCTTTATGGAAACATTGGGGTAAGCCAGCCCTCAGACCCACCAGGATGAAGCTACAAATGGCTGATGGACACATAGAAAAACCATTAGGCTTACTAGAAGGCATATCTCTCACCACTTGTGGTGTAGAATTTGAGCATACTTTTGCCATTTGTGACTTTGCGAAAAACCGTGCGTATGAGATGATATTGGGACGACCATTCATGCGTCAGTTGCAAATTGTACAAGATTGGGGAACTAATTCTTTGTACTTGCAACATTTAGGAGTGACTACTAAAGTCAATCTTAAAGACTATTCACATAGAGATGTACCCCCAATACAATGGAATACCATCCATAAAACACCAGTAGAGACGGAATCCGTGCACTCATTAGAATCAGATCCTTCTTGGTTGCATGAGGATACCCACTTATGGATGTGTAAAGTAGCCAAACAAGAGGAAGAACGATTAGAAGCAAGGACCTTAGGTGCAGAACAACATCCACGAACCCTTCAAGATCCAGCATATGCACCTGTAGTATTCCCAGACGAGGAGTTTGTGTGAAGAGAGATGGTGGATGCAATCCAAAGATGAGTAGGTGCCGCTACAACCAGCTTCACACCAGCCAACTGAGACTTCAGAGTTGATTAGTAGACCCTTTGAGCTTCCTAAATCCACCAAAATATCAGCCAAGTACTTTGGAACATGTATCCCAAAAGTTTAAGTCAAGACAGGCAAGTTGCGAAATGACTAGCTCCCAAAACTTGCTATTTTTGGACATACACCTGCTGGAAAAAATGAACAGTGCTCTCAACCTGGAAGGAATTAGAAAAATTCCTTTTGGTCATAGCAAATAGACTTAGCAAGCTTCCTATTCCAAGTTAAAACACTTCAAATGATGGACTGAGCACTGAGAACAAGTTTCATCAAGTTCTGGAACATTCCCACAATTCTCGGGGCTCTGCAGAGATAGACCAGTAAGCAGTAAAATGCAGATATCTCCAAAAGTATAAATCCAATGACCTTGAAAATTTATAGGTAGAAACTAGACAGTGAGAGCTATCTAACGCACTTTAAAACACTGAAAAAGGTTCAGTAAAACTCGAGATATGACCTTCTGAAGTTACTGCTCTGAGTGAGTATAGCAGAGAACAAAACAGAGAGGTAGATGATAATAAATGTATAGATTCACATATGATTACAACCACATTGGCAATGAATCTTTGCACAATGGGAGTAGAATGATAGAGATATGGAGTAAGCTCTTCAATCTCTACAAAATGACATGAAGTGGTCACGTACAAGGCTTGCTAATCGCCTCTTCCTTCTTGCTCCTTTTATAGCAATTCTTGGAGGGAGTTTTGAATTCGAATTCGAATGGCTCCACCTAAAAGTGATCCCCAAAGTTAGGAGAGATTCCCTCAGCTCAAAAATTCGTGATTTTGGTAGTTGGAGCCACGAATTTGCTTTTACATCATGGATGAGGTAAGCCATCCTTTTACTTTTTTCTTTTTCCATTTACAAGAGATAAAATGTACTCTTTTACAAGAGGTGTTCACATGACTACTCATGTGACTTACAAATGAGGATAATATCAAGCATATCAAGCATGTAGGCTTGGGCAAAATGCACCAACAGCTCCCCCTCAAGCCTAACATGCTTGGCCTCCAAATAAGTCTTCAATTGTCCTTGATTTCCTGCAAACCAATCATCAACTTGAATCTACTTAATTTCATACCATCAAGAGCTTTCGTCAACATGTCTGCACATTGCATATCTGTAGAGACATAGGATAGTTGAATATCCTTGCTCAATAACTTCTCCCTTACATAATGGTAGTGGACTTCAATATGCTTGGTTCTAGCATGGTATACCGGATTAGCTGCTAGATGTAGTGAGCTTGTGTTGTCACCAAAAATGTGAGGTGTTGAAGAATGAAGTCCAAGATCTGTGTACAAAGATTTTAACCACATGATTTCTTGAGTTGCATTAGCCAAACCTCTATATTCAGCTTCAGTAGAAGATAATGCCACGGTTGGTTGCTTCTTCGATGACCAAGAAATGATTTTTGAACCTGCAAATGATATATACCCTGATGTGCTTCTTCTATCATCTTTAGATCCGGCCCAATCTGCATCTGAGTAGACCTTTAGCTCAATATCTGAAGTATATGAATAGAAAAAACCTTCATTCATGGTCCCCTTTAGGTACTTGAGGACTCGCTTGGCCGCTTCCATATGTGGTCTTCTCGGCTTATGCATAAACTGACTCAATATGCTAACACTATAGCATATATCCACCCTTGTGAGTGTTGCATAGTTCAAACTTCCAACCAAGCTTTGATAGCTTGTGATGTCTTCAATTGGCTCTCCTTCATAAGCACTAAGCTTATGATTTTGCTCCATAGGTGTACCTGCACACTTGGTATTTTCCATCTTGAACTTGACGAGCATGTCATGGACATACTTCCTTTGTGTGATGTATATACCTGAATCTGTGTAGATCAACTCCAATCCAAGAAAATAAGTGAGTGGTCCGAGGTCACTTATTTTGAACTCCTCCTTCATTTGACTCTTTACCTGTTTGATTCCTTCAAGATCATTGCCTGTGATAATAATATCATCAACATACACACATAAATAGATCACTTCAGATCCATTCCTCTTTATGAACAAAGAGGTATCGGCCTTGCTAGCTTTGAATCCTTGGTCCTGCAAATAAGTAACCAATCTGAAATTCCAAGCTCTTGGAGCTTGCTTCAATCCATACAAAGCTTTCTTTAGTTTGCATACATAGTTAGGATGATGTGCATCCTCATATCCAGGAGGTTGTGCCATATACACTTCCTCAGAAATCCATCCATTCAAGAAAGCATTCTTTACATCAAGTTGATAAAGATTCCAATTTCTAGATGCAGCAAGACTAATGAGAACCCTAATTGTAGGCATTTTTGCAACAGGAGAGAAAGTCTCCTCATAATCAATACCATGGGTTTGAGCAAACCCTTTAGCAACTAACCTTGCTTTGTGTCTATTTATACTTCCATCTGGATTCTTCTTGATTTTGTATATCCATCGAGATCCGATTATCTTCATAGATGGCTTGTTAGGTACAAGCTCCCAAGTGTCATTCTCCTTCAAGGCTTCCATTTCTTCATCCATTGCATCTCTCCAAGCTTTCTTGCTTTGTGCTTCTTCAAATGTGGTAGGTTCTTCATTGGTTGAATCCTTTGCAATGTAGATTGAGTGCTTGGTGACCAAAGAAGTATCATAACCAAACCTCTCTGGTTTCTTCTTCTCCCTCGAAGACCTTCTAAGTGGTTGATGTGAGCTCTCGGGTCCATATGTAGCATCCTGCATCTTTGCTTTACCTTTGTTCTTCCATAGCTTTAGTCTTTCCAAGTCTTCTAGGTCAATCTCCGAATCACTTTCTTCAATCTGCTTTGGCTCCTTTGGTTGAAGTGATGGAAAATCTTCATCCAAGTCATATGGAAGCTTCACTTTCCTGTCATCATCAAACCATGATTTGTTTTCATCAAAAATTACATCTCTACTCACAGAAAATCCTTTATTGGTTGGATTGTACAATCTATATCCTTTTTGGTTTTGATCATAACCAATGAATACACACTTCTCTGCCTTGGGATCCAATTTCCCTCTTACTTGAGAAGGAATGTGAGCATAGGCTAAGCATCCAAAGATTTTACAATGCTCTAGACTAGGTCTTCTTCCATTCCACACTTCATATGGAGTGGTTCCATCTAGTGACTTAGATGGAAGTCTATTTATGAGATATGTGGCTGTCGACACAGCCTCTGCCCATAGGTAGTTCGGCAATCCCTTTTCATTGAGCATGGACCTTGCAGCTTCGACAATAGCTCTGTTCCTCCTCTCTGCTACACCATTGAGTTCGGGTGTATACCTTGTAGTGACTTCCCTTTTAATGCCTCTTTCATGCAAGAAGGCATCAAATTCAAAAGAGAAGTATTCTCCTCCACCATCTGATCTGAGTCGTTTCAAAGTCCTACCTGTTTGGTTTTCAACAAGAGCAATATACTTCTTAAAGCAATTAAACACTTCATCCTTGTGCTTCATGAAAAACAGAATGGTCCACCTGCTACAATCATCTATGAAAGACACATAATATCTTGAGCCTGATATAGATGGCTCCTTACTTGGACCCCACACATCCGTGTGCACTAGATCCAAAGGATTTTGATACATATATCCTTTCTTATTGAAAGGTTGTCTATGAGCCTTGCCGAGTTGACAAGCTTCACACTTATAAATCATGTGTTGCCTTGTGATATTAGGCAAACCAAGTACACTTTGGTCCCTGCAAATCTGTTTGAGTGTCCTCTCACCAATGTGAGCAAGCCTTTTGTGCCATATCTCCAACTCTGTTAGAGTTTGAGATCCATAGCTAAACAAAGCTATGTTCTTTGTATCTTCCACTTCAAAAGTGAAAAGCCTTCCTATCTTTTCTCCTTTGGCAATCCTTCGAAAGCCTTGCCTTGGGTCTTCAACATATGCTCCAAATCGATTGAATCTAACCTGCAATCCTTTTTCAACAATCTGTCCAACACTTATTAAATTTTTGGTAATTGTAGGGACATACAAGACTTTGCTTAAGAGGTTCATATTCCCATCTGATGTCTTCACATTACCTATCTTCTCCACTGAGTGCTTTGTGTCATCTCCTGTCTGCACTTCATGCTTGTTATGAGGATCTTCCAAATCAGAAAGTAAAGCCACATTTCCTGCTACATGGTTCGAGCATCCCGAATCAATGTAAAATATGTGATCATCATCCTTACCCTTCTTCGTTGATAGATTCATAATCAATAATGAATCTTCTTGACTTTGGTCCTCTGCATAGTTATTGTAATCTCTTCTTCCTCTATGGCCACTTTGATAGTTGTTGTTGTTGTTGTAATTGTTGTTGTAGTAGTTGTTGTTGTAGCCTCCATTGTACCTGCCTCTATTTGATCCATAGCCACCTCTATTGAATCCTCTTCCTCTTGAATTCCTCGGGTTCCTGAAACATTCTTCAGTAGTATGGTTAGATAAGCCACATATGTTGCAAGGTTGAGATGATTGGAATCTCCCCCTGCCTTGCTTTCCACTTCTGCCTCTTCCTCTAGCTCGTCCTCTACATGCAAAGTTTGCTTGGAAAGAGCTTCCTTCATCTTCATTCTTTCTATTCTTTGACTTGTCCTTGACCTTAGCTTTATCAGAATATAAGGCAGAAGTTTGATTACCTCTTGAGGACTCACCACCTTTGCTAATCTTTGCTTCATGAGTGAAGAGTTGGCCCATGAGTGTGTTGAGGTCGGGTACATGCATATCCATGTATAAATCCATGGCTGTTGTGAATGACTCCCACTTGTCGTCTGCTTTGATTCCATTCATGATTTGTCTTATGATTTGATCCTCTTCAATTACCTCTCCAATGCTTCCAAGTTGGTCGGAAATCTCCTTCATCTTTGTGACATAATCAGTCACATTTTGCTTCGGGCTTTTCTTCATTGTTGTGAACTCCATCCACAATTGGTTCTTCCTTGCTCGAGTGTTGGAAGAGAAGAAAGAAGCAAGTGCATTCCAGGTTTCTCTTGATGTCTTGCATCCCTTGACATGAGGTAAAAGAAAATCAGAGATTGAGTTTAGAATATAAGACCTTGCAAGTGCATCCTTCGAACACCAATTCGAAAGTCCTTCCACTTCTTCATGTGATGGTTGCCCTTTGTTCCTCATGGTTGGCATTGCTTCATCTCCGGATATGAATCCATATAGATTCCTTCCTTGAAGGTAAGCCTCCATCCTTAGAGACCATGCCGGATAGTTGTTTCGATCCAATTTGTCAATTGTTGATGGAAATCCATCTCCCATGTTGCTTGACTAAGCTCTGATACCACTGTGAAGAGAGATGGTGGATGCAATCCAAAGATGAGTAGGTGCCGCTACAACCAACTTCACACCAGCCAATTGAGACTTCAGAGTTGATTAGTAGACCCTTTGAGCTTCCTAAATCCACCAAAATATCAGCCAAGTACTTTGGAACATGTATCCCAAAAGTTTAAGTCAAGACAGGCAAGTTGCGAAATGACTAGCTCCCAAAACTTGCTATTTTTGGACATACACCTGCTGGAAAAAATGAACAGTGCTCTCAACCTGGAAGGAATTAGAAAAATTCCTTTTGGTCATAGCAAATAGACTTAGCAAGCTTCCTATTCCAAGTTAAAACACTTCAAATGATGGACTGAGCACTGAGAACAAGTTTCATCAAGTTCTGGAACATTCCCACAATTCTCGGGGCTCTGCAGAGATAGACCAGTAAGCAGTAAAATGCAGATATCTCCAAAAGTATAAATCCAATGACCTTGAAAATTTATAGGTAGAAACTAGACAGTGAGAGCTATCTAACGCACTTTAAAACACTGAAAAAGGTTCAGTAAAACTCGAGATATGACCTTCTGAAGTTACTGCTCTGAGTGAGTATAGCAGAGAACAAAACAGAGAGGTAGATGATAATAAATGTATAGATTCACATATGATTACAACCACATTGGCAATGAATCTTTGCACAATGGGAGTAGAATGATAGAGCTATGGAGTAAGCTCTTCAATCTCTACAAAATGACATGAAGTGGTCACGTACAAGGCTTGCTAATCGCCTCTTCCTTCTTGCTCCTTTTATAGCAATTCTTGGAGGGAGTTTTGAATTCGAATTCGAATGGCTCCACCTAAAAGTGATCCCCAAAGTTAGGAGAGATTCCCTCAGCTCAAAAATTCGTGATTTTGGTAGTTGGAGCCACGAATTTGCTTTTACATCATGGATGAGGTAAGCCATCCTTTTACTTTTTTCTTTTTCCATTTACAAGAGATAAAATGTACTCTTTTACAAGAGGTGTTCACATGACTACTCATGTGACTTACAAATGAGGATAATATCAAGCATATCAAGCATGTAGGCTTGGGCAAAATGCACCAACAGTTTGAACCCCATGGTTGGGCGGAAATCCTAGCAACCATGGATGTAGCCATCAATGAAGAACAATGGACACCCCACTGTGACGAGGATGGCTATGACATTTCAGTTTTCACGATAGAGCCAATCATGGGCGATGCAATTTTAGAAGAGTGTGAACGAGACACTGATGCATTTGAGGATGCAAGCGATCTTGATTTAGAATCAATTATCATGGACCCACCCTTTGCATCAGAGGAAGAATATCTCTACGAAGTAGAGACTCACCCTCAGAGACACGAGGAAATTACGAATGAAGTGAGATTAGCCACGGAAGTGACTACCAAGAGTGAAGGCAAGAAAAGAAAGAAGAAAGACACCATGACAAAAAAAGAAGAGTCTTTGTTTGAAGTACCCGAGAACTTCAAGAAATATGAAATCGAAGATAGAAGGATTACGGTACGGATGCCCAATAGAAAGGCGAATGAGGGACAAGTATATGATAACCGAGAGAAAACCAAGAAAGTAATAGTTGCCATAGAAGGAGAAGAAGAAAAGTGCACATATATAGGGCATGATTTGACGACTGAAGAAGAAGAAGAGTTAGTTGCCCTATTGCGCGAATATAGAGATGTTTTTGCTTGGAGTTACAAAGATTTGAAAGGAGTAGATCCAGATATATGTTCTCATAGAATCCCTATGACTCCAGATGCAAAACCGACAAAACAGAAACCTTACACGTACAATGATAATTACGCTGCGAAGATTAAAGAGGAGATAGATCGATTGATAGAAGCAGGATTCATTTACGAAATTGAGCATACCGAATGGGTATCCCCCATTGTGGTTGTGCCCAAGAAGAATGGAAAATTGCGTGTATGTATTAACCTTAAAAAAGTTAATGCCGCAACGATTAGAGACAGTTATCCTCTTCCTATCACAGAACATCTATTGGAAAGAGTTGCGGGCAAGGAAGTTTACAGCTTTCTTGATGGATTTTCAGGCTATAATCAAGTAGCCATTGCTCCAGAAGACCAACACAAGACGGCTTTTGCCACAGAATGGGGTATATTTGCATTTCGTGTAATGCCATTTGGCTTGACAAATGCACCCGCTACTTTCCAGCGCCTCATAAGTCATGTTTTTAAGGAATTCTTACGCAAGAGCTTGGAAGTTTACGTCGATGACTTATGTGCTCATTCAAATGTAAGACAGACACATATCCCAGAGTTAAGACAAGTATTTGACAAATGTCGAGAATATCAGGTTTGTTTGAACCCAGAAAAATGCGTTTTCATGGTCAGACAAGGCAAAATTCTAGGACACATTGTGTCAAAAAATGGAATCTCTACGGACGAGGAAAAGGTGAAGGTAATTGCAAAATTACCTAGACCAACTAATGTGAAAGAGGTACAGGCATTTATGGGCCATTGCGGTTATTATAGGAGATTCATACATATGTATGCAATCATAGCCAAGCCTTTGTACTCTCTTTTAACCAATTTTGAATGGACAGATGAATGTGAAAATTCATTCAATGAACTTAAACGACGTTTGTGCTCAGCACCTATATTGACCACCCCAGATTGGAGTAAGCCATTCCATGTACATGTGGATGCATCCAATTACGCCATAGGATGTGTGTTAGCACAACCCACGAATGAAGGTAACATAGATCTCCCCATCGCTTACGCGAGCAGACAACTGAACGCAGCAGAAAGAAATTACACCACGACGGAACGAGAGGGATTAGGGATGATCTATGCTGTAAAGAAGTTTATGCACTACTTGTTGGCCAACAAATTCAAGTTCTTTACAGATCATCAAGCCCTATTATATTTAGTCAACAAACCATGTAACACAGGACGATTAATACGCTGGTTTCTATTGCTCATGGAGTATGATTTTGAAGTAGTAGTCAGGAAAGGAAAGACACATCTTAGAGCTGACCACCTCTCAAGATTAACCTCAGGAGAAGCTCCTCAAGGAATAGCCGATGAATTACCAGATGCATACTTGTTTAACCTTGAGATAGCACCAGAATGGGCTAAGCCTATAGTCCCTATTCTCACATACGGACCCAAGAATCCTAAGATAAAGATCAAAGAAGGAGAGATTACCAAATCTCAAAAATATCAAATAATGGCAGGAAGCATATATAAACAGGATAATCAAAAGATTCTTGCTTGTTGTGTAGATGAATCAGAACATGCGAATTGGTTGCAATTAGCACACGTAGGTGCACTAAAGCAACATCATTCAAAACATCGAACATTACAGATTCTGCAGAGGTTAGGAGTATATTGGCCTTTTATGGAAGCAGATGTCTACAAGTTGTGTAAGGAATGCCATGTTTGTTGTGAAAGACCACCAGTAGAGCATGCTACATTATATCACGTGTCTCTCACACCAGACTGGAGTGAACCTTTAGTAACATACTTGAGGACGAACACATTCCCTCAAGGCATGACCTTAGCTCGACAACGCAGTCTAGAGCAGGAAGCTCAAGACTATTCACTTATTGGCCATAATCTATACAAAAGAGGACGAGATGGATATCTAAGACAATGTGTTCATGAGAGCGATTATCTGAACATACTAGAGACTGCACACCAAGGTGTTGCAGGAGGTCATTTTGGACCAGATAGGATAATCAAAGCCATTCTCTTTGCAGGATTATGGTGGCCCACTCTTCACATGGATGCTCATACCTATGTCAAGAGATGTGATGTGTGCCAAAGAACTCAGTTTCCTACTCGCAGAGACGAAATGCCATTGAAACCCATGATGGGCGGACGTGCATTTTCAAAGTGGGGTATAGACTTTGTAGGACCCATTAACCCCCCTGCAAAAGGTACACATGCGGAATACATTATTGTTGCCACAGATTATCTGACGAAATGGGTAGAGGCAAAAGCCACAAAAAAGAATGATGCTCACACGACTGCAAAATTCTTATTTGAAAATGTCTTTACAAGATATGGATTGCCTATAGAGTTAGTGAGCGATCGAGGCACTCACTTTCTAAACCAAGTCATTGAATATTTGTTACAGGATTTTATGGTGTTTCACAAGAAATCTGCACCATATCATCCTCAGGCCAATGGTCAGGCTGAAAGCACTAACAAGATACTTTGTACCGTACTGACGAAACTCGTGAACAATAAACGTTCAGATTGGGACAAACAGTTACACCACGCTGTTTGGGCATATCGAGTGGCCTACAAGACCGTACTCAATGCAACTCCCTTTCAGATGGTTTTTGGTCAGAATGCAGTGCTTCCTTTGGACTTCTTGATACCGACCCTTAAGGTTGCACAAGAACATCAGTGGACCGGCCATGAATTATCAGCAAGAATAATGGACTTGGAACGACTAGGAGAAACCAGGCTGAAAGCAGCAGCAGGAATATACGCAGCGAAGAAGCGACAGAAAGCATATTTTGATGCACATGTGAAAGATAAAGGCCTAAAAGAAGGAGATTTAGTTCTAGTGTATACACTGAAACAGCACGCACGGAAGTTAGAAAAGCGAGGTTATGGACCTATGATCATTAACAGACTTTCGACAAGTGGAGCAGTACAGTTAGCCACCTTAGAAGGAGATATAATGCCTAATTACATTAGTGGCTGTAGAGTCAAGCTATATCAGGAACCTCTTACTGAGGATATGCTTAGACGACTCACGTTGGCAAAGAAGCGTAAGGAGGAAGAAAATAGAATACGAGCGGAAGCTCAGGCAGAAGCCATAGAATGCATTAAGCGCATGAAGCTAAGAAGACAAGGACTAGGGAGAGAACATTATAACCATCTGGAAACATCACCCAGATATCCCATGGCCATGTGTCAAGTAAAGTCAACCACTCATCCTAGCATAGTGGACAGGAGACCATTCATTGCAGTTAGGCTAGAGCACGGCAACCCTTGCCAAGAACTCAGGGCTTTAATTGACTCAGGTGCTGCGACTAGTGCGATTAGGTGGTCCCACTATAAGGATTCAGGAATAGAAATGCGGCCAATTGAGGCATACCTCATAGGCCTAGGAGGCATGGAAACCCCTTGCATGGGTGAGGTGGACCTTCCTATCCTCATTAAGGATTTGACGATGACAGCAAAGCTACTAGTGTGCCATGATGACGACCTGATAGAACCCCTAATCCTTGGCCAAGATTGGCTATACGATCACTCAGTGGACCTAAATCTTAGACAAGGCTTCTTACAGATTGGAACCTTCGAGCAGAAGCGAGTGATACCGCTTGACTTCCCTAACGGCATTCCGCTTGACGGTTGTGACCCTAGACCCTATGAAATGCATGCGACGGAAGACCGGAAGATCTTTAAGCAGACCAGTCACGTTACGTCTACACCAACCCACTCGGGCTTGGCTATGGACAGTTGTCAATCAGAAGGACGACAGGAGATCTTCCCTGGGACTTCCTGCAAACTAGAAGAGACAGTTACCCAACCACAAGGGCAGATGGACACAATCAGCGGTCAGGTGGGTTGCATCAGCGGCCAAATGAGCACGACACCCTGCGGTGCTCATCCTTCCAAACTTGTTGCGGACTGGCCTAGATTAAAATTAAAGAACGAATCACTTCCTAATGGGCAGGTCACGCAAGTATTGGATCTCCCTTCTTTTCCAAAGCAGAGCGTCCATCCGACCTCTCAACCTCGACAACAACAGAATCAACCACGACGAAGGAACCCAGACCGACTGCAGTACCAGAAGATACAACAAGGAAGGCAGTTTAGGCCACCCAAAGGAAGCGGCACCAGACAAATATGGGTGCCAAAAGGACAAAAAGCACCGAAGAACTCCAACCAAGCAGAGATCGACAAGAAAAAGGCAGGGCAGAAACAGAATCGGTATCCACCATCCCCTCGACCTCCTTCTACAGGTCCGACCATTCGACAAATTTGGATCGCCAAGAAATACCTTACCCATAGACCCACACCCATGCAGATTTGGGTACCCAAACCATGTATCATAGCCCAACCCTTAAGCCATGTAATATATACCCCTCACAAATCCTTCCATCCCTCAACACCACCACACCCGATACTACCTTTTGCCCCTCAGCAGAAACCCACCACCCACTCAAAGACTCTTAGGAAATGGATACCGAAGCGTGTCCAACCGTCTTCCCCTAACCCATTGTCTAACTACCCCCTGACTAACATACAATCTTGTACTAAATTACTAACCGTTAAACCTTGTAATAATTCACCCACCATCATCGTACATCACTCATAATCTCGTCTCATCAAGAAATGTATGCATGATCTGAAACGTGTAGGAGTCTAGAGACCTGCACTTGTGCTGCAAGAAAACATTGCATCCATCACATCACAACACTTGGCTACACGGGTTACGCATCAGTTATGGAAAGGGATTGCGGTCTCACTTTAATGGGATCATAATTAATTTCCATGCTAATGTGTTAATCTTTTGTAGCAGATCTTTCTTATTAGCGCATCAGCCACCATGCAAACCGACGAAGGAACATCAGGAGCAGGCCCCAGTGTTGCGGCTGTGCCCCTCAATGTGCTACGAGCAGAATCCCACCCGACTGCTCCACCACCGGAATTCCAAGGATTTCCAGGGCCCATGCCTATCGACAACCCACCTATGGGCCACACAGAAAAGATACACCGAAACTCTCATTGGTTTCAGGGACTTGCAGGACCCCTTGCGGACGCGGACTTTATATTTGAATCCACTTTGACATTTGATGACCGCACGTGGGGAAAATACCAGTTCTTCTCCAGAGAGTTCGAAGCCCTACAGAGCACCCAGGATTTAACTCACGTTTGGGCCAGAGCCGATTTCACGGAGTATTTCAGTGATCCTCTACCCAAACCGGACTTTTACAGGTGCTATTATTTAATCACTACCTTGCTGGCCTCCGAGAATAAGGATATCCCCGGAACCTTCATTTTGCCTTCTTTAGTGGATGATCCACCTTACAAGAGGTTTTACCTCTCAAAGGATTTAATCAGAGCAGCCATCAAGATTCATGGAACCCACACACCCACAGATCGAGAGAGATTGATTCCAGACCCTATGAAACGTGGGGATGTCACTAAGTGGGAGGAGATATCAGCTATTACACCTGAGCTATCAAAGCCACTACGGATATGCATGCAACACTTCGCATTCCCCGCTCAGGACAGATTCACCATGCCACACAAAAGAATATGGTTTGGTTTGTATTTGGCATGTACGGGACCGCAGACTGTTGACCTGGCAAGCTGGATCATAGATCAAATGTATTTGGCACAACACAGATGGGAACGTAAAAAAGTGCTTAATGGATGTTGTGCACTCACAAGAATTGTGTATATGTGCTTGGCTTATGACTTGCCAATTGAGCGTGCATTAACAGGAGAAGAACTGAAGGCATTCAAAGGAACGACGAAGAAAGCCAGGAAGCCCAGTAGAACACGGGCAGGTAAGCGCATGAGAGGTACTATTCCTTGCCTTCAAGTGCCAGAGTCACCATCTCCGCAACCCTCTCCAGAGCGATCACCGACAGAAGCCGCTCCTACTGTGCAACCTATTCGCATAAGGTTGTCTAGACCAGTGGTCACGGAGGGCACGACTAGTACCGCTGCACCTCAGGCAGCAGCCACCACAGAACCCACCACCAACACAGCAGAAGCTCCCACCACTATTGGTGCAGAAGCCTTTTCTTTTCCAATACCACACATGGAGGCAGAACCCATAAACACCACATTCGACTTTGAGATGCCGGATGCATTCTCAAATGAATTCCAGTTTTCAGAAGCACAAATGTTCTCTCAGGAATATGAACGACCTAGTTACCCGACCACACCGCGGGATCTGCCACAAGGACAAGCTGTGTCAAGCTCTGATGATGAACGAACCGCCACCGACGATGACGAAGGTGATGACGAAGCCAGTCAGGGCACGTATGATTCCCAAGGGCAAGGACAGACAGACGACCAAGGCCAACAAACCGAAGCACATGGTGACACCAGCACATATGAAGATGAGACTTTCGAAGCCGCAGCATACACGCTGGCCATCAAGAAATTATATCGTACGATGGAGAAAGTCTGGGCACGGAAGAAGTTAACTGAAGAGGAGAGCCAGGCATTAATTGAACAGGAACTCATCTCCGGAGGATTCGAAGACGCATACATCAAAGGGTTCAGAGAATTAGTTAAATCGGTCGGCTCCAATGAAGCACTCAGGTACTTACAAAGAAAACAACTACCATAGTTTGACCCCCGCCGAGTACGACTACTTTCAAAGCCCGGAGAGTATATTCGCGTACCAACAGGAGCTCAGTCTTCAGCACAAGCCAGGGAAGCACGCCTCGTCCCCGAAAGTTCACTGACCGCAGAACCCATCCTTGTAGATTCCCCACCACGTACTACCGTTGTACATACCACCCCTATCCTTGAAATAACATCCACACCCTCTACTCCTCTCTCACCTCATGTATCACCGACCCATCCTGTATCCCCTGCACACCCACCTGCTCCTCCAACATCCACACCAGTCCATGGCAACATAGCCACAACCTTTACCCCGCCCATTCATGCCACCATGCCCGCACCCACCCCACCTCGTCTACATGTTAACCCCTTCATCCTTCTCATCCTTTCCCCCACCTTTAAGACCCCCTTTCACCTTTCTAACCCCACTAACCTTCTCACCAGTTTCACCTCCTCAACCCACCGTAACCCCTATTTCCCCTTTTCACCAAGCTGCTCCAGCCATCCCCCCTGTAAATTATTCTACATTTGTAAATCCCGTCTTCACACCTACACAACCACCCACATACACACCGCTTTTCACAGTCACCGCACTTGACACGTCCAATGACATGGACATATCACCATCCACCTCACCACCACCCACTCCACTCACAGCACCATCATATTTAGGCACGTCACAATTTTCCACAATCACCACTGCATCCACCTTCCCAGCCCCATTCCCCATCCCCGCTGCATCTACCTCCACTGCATCTTCAATTAGCACTCCATTACTATTATCACCCACCATAGACACGACACTGCAACACATGTTCACATGCATGACACAAGTAAGAGATGAGTTCGCATCTCTTGGCAACAACTATCAACAGCTGCAGAGGACTACAAATGAATTACAGTCGCAGCTTAATTCATTATCAATTGAGAATGCCTCACTGAACAGTCGATACCAAGATTTACGAGAGGCCTATCACAAATTAGAACTAGAAAGTGAAGAGAAAACGAAAGAAGCCACGGCGGATTTGGACAACCTACTTCGAGCCCAAACGATTAGAAACGCGACACTGACACGGAATATGGGCCTACTCAGAAGACACTTAGCCGCAGCCCAGGAGGAGAACGTAAGACTCCAAGCGCAGAATAGAGAAAACTTGGAAGCGGCATTGGATCATCCAGAACAACCACTAAGTCCGAGCAGATTCAAGGCAATCCCATCCGAGTCGATGCGGATGTTGCTAGATGACCATGTTCGATTGCTCGAGGACTATGATCGCATGAACGAAGAGCATCAAAAGTTAAAGGAAGATCACAAGCTACTCCAGCTCAAAAACCGGCAACACAGCAAGTACAAGTAGCAGCAGAATTACCAGCACCCGTGGACCCTGCCCCTGAAATTTTAGAGGAACTCAACGCACTCCGGGCCCAGGTAACAAATCTTGAATCTAGAATTGCAGTCTATGAAGCACCTCCAAGGCCAGACTCCCCACCTGAGCTACCAGCTGAGGAAGAAACCGTCACTATCCCGGTGGAGGAGACATTTGAAGAGGCATACGAGCCGATACCCATCCCAGGCGGACGTGTCACGGCCGAAGGCCAGATGACCTATGAATTACCTACCCCCGCGTGGATGAAGACAGTTGAAGAACTCGGAACAACACATTCGGCCAGAGTAGAGGCACAGTTACATGCCATGGCCATGATTGAAGAGAGAATTTTACAGTCACCATTCTTTGCTCATTTGGCCCCGAGACGCTACATATCTGGGCATGAGCTCCAATATAAACCGTACTTCATGTTAATGGCCGAATACCAGTTAGCCATCGAGAAAGAAACCGGCATGAAACCAATGCATGCAACTCAATTCGAGCCGGAGGACTTGCCACCAAGTGCGCAGAGAGGTGAAATCCATCAACCAGACTGGCGCAAAGATTTATTGCAAAAATATCCAGAGATGATGAGCACATGGGTGAAAGCGCCGCTGCACTTAAAATTTAACCCATGCTGGGGACCAGTACCACGACGCCGCTCTTGGACTGCATTCGCTATTAAGGTACAAAACAATAAGCAGTGCCAAGACTGGTTGAATTATCCCTATTTCAAGCCACCAATCGAGTTACCAACAGTAGGCTACATGATGGCGACGATCCGCCACTGGCTCCCTAGGTTAAAGCATATGGATGATATTGCCGCGCACATGACTGTCAAAATCTTTGACATGATGCAAATGATCTTTAAAGTCTTCCGACGCGTCAAGGCTCCCCATGTAAACACCCCGGGCTTTGAGCATGGCAACTTTGATCTAGTCTATGATATGAGCACAACGCCATCGCTACGGGTGTGTTATGCCTGGCACTGCAGAATCAAATACCTGCCGGCATGCTACAAGCAGACATTCGAAGAAATGTTCACCACCGGCTTTTGGGAGTACCATTCAGAGGTATTTATAAGCAGGCCCACACATTTATTGCAATTATTCACCTGTGAACGAATGGTGTACTCCACACATTATCAGCTCCCACCACCAGACGAGCCGCAACCTATTGACTGGGAGAAACTCGAGGCTGATCTGGCCCGAGGCATTCGTATCTCAGAGCACACCCTTGCTCAGGACCTCCTACAGAACTACATCCGGCAGACCTCACAACAAGGTTCTGTCAGGGACGACAGAAGCGAGAGGGAGGGGGGTGTTGGAAGCAGTCAGAGGCACAGTCAGAGGCACAGACGACATGGAAGCATGTAAAGACGGAGCAGGGAGCCAGTCGGATCATTTTTTCAAACAAATATGTTTCTTATTATTTCTTCAAACATCCAACAATGATTTTCATCACTCTTGTAACATATGTAATATAGACAAAACCCCATTTTGTAATCCATAGCTCCATTTTGTGCAAGCCGAGGAGTCCTCGAGCTTGAGGAGCTTAGGTAGAATGCGCGTACCAATTTTCGTTATTTTTAGACATCGTTTACCCTTCCAAATAGCCTCTAGGACCTATTTTTTAACTAGGCCGGTCACTAGATGTGAAACCGGTCAAAACTAGTCTAGAAACTATAAAAAGAGCTAGAGAGCTCATTTTTGAGGTTGGTTCATTTTGGTTAGTGTGAGCATAGAGCTAGTTTGAGCTTGTAAGAGCATTCTTGAGTAATAGAGCTAATTTCCCACCTTCCATTGTGTCTTGCTTGTCTCTTCATTGTGTGTGTGCATGTGTGTGTGCATCTTTGTGCTTCTCACCTTCACTCTCACATCATCTCACGTTCACGATCTTCATATCACTCCTACCTCTCCCACGGATTGACATTAAGGAGGTGACGCTTCTTAACGTGGTATTTACCATTGTGCTAGAGCAACAATCTTACTTTGTGCGCGTGTGTGTGTATGTGTGTGCATGTTTGTGTGCTTTCACTCACGCACTTGTGCCTTCACTTGCTCGTGGTCTTCATACCGGTCCTCACGTCTCCGCGGATTGACAAGTAAAGGAGGTGGTGCTTACGCTCGAGCTACACCAAATTTTGGCGCCGTTGCCGGGGAGAGTGCTTCGAGGACGAGCGTTGTGATGGTAAGATCGTAGATTTGCGATGTTGGAAGGTAAAAAAACTGTCATTTCAGTTCATTTTCTGTTTTTTCCTCTTCATCTTCATCATCATCATCATCTCCACCTTCTTCCATCTTCTTCTTCATAGAAATTTCTTGTTTTTTAGTGCATTTTCACTATTTTCATACCATTTTTCATGCTAATTGTGTGGGAAGGAGTTAGGAGGTGTAAGGGAGAGCAAGCGCTGTATTTTTTTCATGATTTTCTGCTCATACGGAGCTCGCCATAGCCGGTGCTCAGAAATTTGAATTTCCCGCCAAAAAACGCGATTCTGTGATGAAAATCGCGATTCTGTGAAAATTCAAAATTTTTTGAAAAATCACGATTTCCAGTTTTCTCGCCTAAAAGTTGGTTGAAAAGAATCGCGATTCTGTGTTTTTTGTCAAAAAAACACGATTCTCTGCTCAAAATCGCGATTCTCAAAAAAACACGATTCTCTGCTCAAAATCGCGATTCTCACCAATCATGATTTTCAGCAAAAACCCGATTTTGTGAACACGACTTTCTGCTCAAAATCGCGATTCTCACAAATCACGATTTTCAGCGAAAAATACGATTTTGAGAAAAACACGATTCTCTATGACAAAATCGCGATTTTCATGCCAAAAACACGATTTTGTGAAAAAGGCGATTCTGTGAAAACACGAATTTTTGCTCAAAATCGCGATTTTCAAAAACACGATTTTGTGCTCAACATCGCGATTTTCATGTCAAAAACACGATTCTGAGAAAACACGATTTTCAGTCAAAAACACGATTTTGTGAATCACGATTCTCTGAGTCAAATCGCGATTTTCAGAAACACGATTTTGTGATCAAAATCGCGATTTTCTAAAAACACGATTTTGTGATCAACATCGCGATTTTCAGAAACACGATTTTGTGATCAAAATCGCGATTTTCTAAAAACACGATTTTGTGATCAACATCGCGATTTTCTAAAAACACGATTTTGTGATCAACATCGCGATTTTCAGAAACACGATTTTGTGATCAAAATCGCGATTTTCTAAAAACACGATTTTGTGATCAACATCGCGATTTTCAAAAACACGATTGTGTGCTCAACATCGCGAATTTCGTGCCAAAAACACGATTCTGAGAAAACACGATTTTGTGAAAAAACACGATTTTGTAAATCACGATTCTCTGAGTCAAAATCGCGATTTTCATAAACACGATTTTGTGATCAACATCGCGATTTTCATGTCAAAAAACACGATTTTCAAAAACACGATTTTGTGATCAACATCGCGATTTTCAAATTACGATTTTCTGCTCAAAATCGCGATTTTCAAAAACACGATTTTGTGCTCAACATCGCGATTTTTTTTTACTTCATAGCATCGCGATTTTCAGAAAGTTCACAAAATCGCGATTTTCTCCAAAGGTCCTGTTTGCCTGTTTTGACCCCCAGGAGCCTGATTTGACATAACTTTCTCATCCAAAGTCCATTTTTTGAGCTCTATAGCTTGTTGGAAAGCTCGTTTCAAATCCTACACGATCTCAACTGTTTTTTTCAAGAATAATGCGTTGATTTTGAGATAGGATAATTTGAAGTTGACCCTCAGGTGGGACTAGGGAACCAAGGGGGCTCTGAAGAATTTTGAACCATACCAAAGGGAAAATTTGGACTCTTGACTAAAGCTTATGAACCTGAGATCTGGTAGACACTTAGGCAAGGATAAACAAAGCATTAGATCTTCTGAGGCTAGTGTCAACCATACATCCAAGTCTTGGACACAACAACTAAGTGGTGATCTTTTACTAAGTTCAGACACAAGTGATTCAGAAATGTCTTTTAGCATGGGAAAACCTGCAGGTGGCTCAGGGACTGCCCATCTACAAACACCGGAAGGTCCCTATAAGACACAGTTGGAATATATTCGGACCAACCAATTAGGTGCTCGCATCTATGAGGATGGTCTGAGGCGATCAGTGGTCCAACTCAAAAATCCAGATCAATCCTTTGGACTTGAACACCCGATGGTCAAGTTCGAAGAGGGTTCATACATTGATAAGGAAGGAACCATGTATGTGGTCACTAACCTACCAGATAGGACTGATGAGTTTGGAAATGTCATTCCTGAGAATGAAATAGGAGACCTAGAACAAGGAAATGTAGGACAAGGACCCCAGACTCCTAGAGGTAAGTCAGTTTTGACCCGAGTGATCACTCCAGACTGGATCCCTCAAGATAACAAAAGCATAGAACTATTTTTTAATAGAGAAACAGAGGAAGCCTTTTGGAGATTCAAGCCAGATCAACCTAGCCAATTGGGCATAGTCATCATTTACGAGTTCAAGGATCCAGAGATACCAGGCAAAGTGGTCTACCTGGATAACACATCAGAGAAAATTTTCTTGGTAACAAAACATGATAGACATGCATATACTTGGAAGAATGAATTGATTTTCCCCCCACCAAGATCCAATGTTTCCCATGGTCTCCAAGGAGTAGGATCATCCCACGCTCATGAAGCCCAGAGAGAAAGAACTAGAGAGAGACCTGAGGTAAGTTTTGCACACACCGTGGGCAGGAATAGATCAGGATATGAAAATGAAAGACCTGAAAGAGAGAGACATCAAGCACATAGGCAACAAAGAGATGAACAGGATTTTCCATTGCCTAGACCCCGAGAGTACCCAAGAACCCTTAGACCCATTCAAGTGATCAAGGCAATGAAGAACTATTTCGATGGGACAGGGGATCCTTATGATCATGTGGCCGAGTACAAACAAGTGCTGAGAGCCGAACAAATTGAGGACTGGTTCACCCAATACGAGGCATTTGGTTTGACCCTTAAGGGCACTGCCTTAGCTTGGTTTCAACCATTGAGTAGAAGCAGCTATCACGATATAGGTCAACTGCTAGACGAATTCATTGTAGAATTTTCCAAGAGTGGTATCAGCCATAACACATCATCCTTGATCCACAGCTTCAAGCAGACTCCCCAAGAAACAGTGCGACTAGCAGGTAGAAGATTCAGACAGTATCTAGAAAGATGCCCTGCTCTAGAGTTACCCACTCCGGCCAAACAAGTGGCTTTGTTCTTAGATGGCTTACTGAGCACCAAGTTAAGATCATATGTGTACTTGAAAGATCCTAGATCCATAGAAGAGTGCGTGCGGACATGCATTGACATAGAAGATAACTTGGGTGAGGAATTAGGATTATCCAAACTCTATAAGGATTCAGATAGCTCTACTAGTCATGCTTCAAAAATCTCCACGGAAATAGAAGAGATAGCTGAGCAAGTTGCCAAGAAGCTAGGAGTCCAAAATAAACAAACACAGAGAGTCACTCCTGTGAATCGGTGTTATACTTGTGGGGGCGACCACATGGCTAATGTATGTCCAATGCAAAACCAAAACATTAGAGAAAGGAATGCTCCATATTGCACTATTGAGAGAAAATACACAAACCACACGGCTCAAGATTGTCCCTACAATAGGCAGGCTGTTAGACAGAATTATCAGCACCCTTACCCACAAGGTAGGTATCAGAACCAATACCAACAGCCATATTATAGACCACAACAGCAATATCAGGTACCATACAGGCCACAACCTGTCTTGGGAAACCAACCACCAGCTCCAGCCAACGTGATTCCAGTCAAATATGCGGTGGGAGAGGAAAATCCAAATAGAGCATTGGTGCCACTAACCCCATTGATACCAGATAATGACTCTCATGCTCATTGTTCAGACTACTCCCATGAAGGTAGTCCACAAGCTTATTACACAGAGTCACCTGAACATAGTGAGATTTACTCGTATCAATATGAGGCACCACCTATGGAGCAAAATTGGGAGCCAGAATACTCCAATGTCATGTACACAACTCCTAACCCTAGGCCCCAGTTGAGACAAATGAGACCACAAGCCCCTAGGGGATCTTGTTTCAGATGTCATGGTGACCATCACATTCGTGACTGTCCCCACCCACCATCTCCGAGTCAAGGACAGGCTATCACAATACAGGCTTTTTGTCCTGATTGTGGCAAAGACCATCTCCCCAGAGATTGTCCAAGAAACCCCTCCAGTGCACCCAAGATTACACCCATTAATGTGGTAGGCTTAGTGGCAGATCCAAGTTCAAGTAGTAACAATGTGGCTCCTATACAAGCGGTCACTAGAGCACAAGCCTTACAGCAGGATAAACCAACAGAACAATCAGAGTCGAGTGAATCAGGAGAGCCTAGTAAGAGGAAAACAAGAACATGGAAGGATACCAGAGAGAAGGCCAATCGCAAGTGGAATAAAAAGTTATCGGAACTAGAAGAAAGTTTAAAAGAAGCGAAAACAAAAATAGAAGACATTGCA
Organism: Ceratopteris richardii; assembly: GCA_020310875.1. Taxonomy (NCBI): domain Eukaryota; kingdom Viridiplantae; phylum Streptophyta; class Polypodiopsida; order Polypodiales; family Pteridaceae; genus Ceratopteris; species Ceratopteris richardii. Next base: position 149,384,005 of record CM035436.1, on the reverse strand, counting down.
TCTCAAAGCCCCTCGCATGCCGAAACTCCATCCACTCGGCCTCATCCCACCCCACCACCCATTGTAAATAGATCGCAACAAGGGTCTGTTCTTGCAGATCCAACCCCAGAAGGCTTGGACATGATGTTCAAGGCCTACCAGGCTCGACTTCAAGAAGGGCCTACAGCGGCAAACCTAGACAAGAGTTACCCTAGAGCAGATTTAGAGATTGAACGGATGAAAATGTGCATGAAAATGGTAGAACAAGCTCAAGCCATACTTGAGACTAGTCAAAAGTTCAATCAGACAAACTCTATCAAATCAGATTTGCATTTCCAGGGCTTACTAGAAAGATTAGAGCAATTGGTAAACAAACCACAAGTTTCTTTACCTCCACAGGCTCAACCAATTATTGAGAGAAGAAGCTCACCACCAAGGGGAGCTTATGTTCCTAATTCAACAGATGTTGGAATACCTCCTTCAATTCAACAGTACTCTCAAGAGTTCTTGCGGGAAATACAGGAAGATAAATGGGCCAAGGAGAAGGGTAATTCCCCTCCTATTCCTGAGATTGATGATCTTCATGATCAATTTCCCCAAGACATTCCATCTATTTACGAAGATGAAGCAGAACAAGAAGACGAAAGATTAGATTTTGAATCTAATACCTTAGAAGAACTGCCTCAATTTCCAGGCCCATGGGAATCTGAATCTCTCCAGATTAGAGCTCCCACAATACTAGTAAGAAATGAAGACTCAGTGGTTCCAAGGAACACAGATGTCGTGAAGAACACTAAGGTTCAGTGTCATCTCACTGTAGAAGAGCTGCTCAAAGCAAAACCTGAGTTATGGAATCATGTGAAGGATCAGGTCCCAGAACTTGATTCCAACATGCCAAAAGCAGGCTCCAAGCAAAGGGTACCAGAGATACCTCTAGACAAAATAGGGGACATGTGTGAGGGTGAAGAAGGTAATACTTATCTTCCAATCACCTACCAAGGTTACACAACAAAAGCAATCATAGATTCAGGTGCTGGTGTTGCTATTGCGACCACCTCCTTGTGGAAGCAATGGGGCAAGCCCACATTAAGACCAACTCGAATGAAGCTTCAAATGGCTGATGGTCATTTTGAAAGACCTCTAGGATTGCTAGAAGGGATCACTCTAACCACTTGTGGTGTAGAGTTTGAGCACACATTTGCTATATGTGACTTTGAGAAAAATAATGTCTATGAGATGATCCTAGGAAGACCCTTCCTACGACAATTGCAAATAGTACAGGATTGGGGAACTAACTCCTTGTACTTACAGCACTTAGGGGTCACCACCAAGGTCAATTTGAAGGATTACACCTTCAGAGATGTACCACCCCTACAGTGGAATTCTATCCACAAAGCGAAAGAAGATTCCATCTCTGTGCATTCTGAAAGTTCACCTGATCCATCATGGCTGCATGAAGATACTCATTTGTGGATGTGCAAGGTCGCAAAGGAAGAGGAAAAACGTTTAAAGGCAAGAGAAGAAGGAACTTCGCTAAGAGATAGACCAGTTAGAGACCCATCCTACACACCGATGATCTTTCCAGATGAGGAATTTGAGCCTCATGGCTGGCCAGAAATCTTAGCCACCATGGACATTGTCGTCAATGAAGAACAATGGACACCTCATTGTGATGAGGAGGGTTATGATATCTCAGTGTTCATGTGTCAACCCTTGCTAGAAGAATGTGACCCTAGTGATGTCATAGAAGAAGAAGAGAATGACGATGATCTGGAGTCTATTGTGATGGATAGTTGCTTTAACTCAGAGCAGCACTATCTAGAAGATATAGGAGTGTTCACCCAGAAAGAAGAAGAACCTCTCACAAGTATTAAAACGGTAAACTCAAAGGATGGAAGCGAAAGTAGTCAAAAGAAAAAGAAAAGAAAAGCAGTGAAACAAGAAGAGGAGGAATCATTGTTTGAAGTACCAGAAAACTTCAAGAAATATGAAGTTGACAACCGCAAAATTTTGGTACGAATGCCTAAGAGAGAGGCCATCATAGGAGAATCATATGATAATAAAGAAAAGACCAAGAAGATTGTAGTGACCATTGAAGAGAACGAAGAGAGATGCACATATATAGGAGATGACCTAAGTGCAAGAGAAGAAATGGAGCTTGTAGCTCTATTAAGGGAATATAGGGATGTGTTTGCGTGGCACTATAGAGACTTGAAAGGGGTAGATCCAAGAATTTGCTCTCATACTATCCCCATGACTGCTGATGCCAAGCCCACCAAACAGAAGCCCTACACATATAATGATACCTATGCAGCCAAAATAAAAGAAGAAATTGATAGGTTGATTGAGGCTGGATTCATCTATGAGATTGAGCATACTGAATGGGTGTCCCCCATTGTTGTAGTGCCCAAGAAGAACGGAAAGTTGCGAGTGTGCATTAACCTAAAAAAAGCTAATGCCGCTACAATCAGAGATAGCTATCCGCTTCCAATCACCGAACATTTATTGGAGCGTGTTGCAGGCAAGGAAGTTTATAGCTTTCTTGATGGATTTTCAGGTTACAACCAAGTAGCCATTGCCCCAGAAGATCAACACAAGACGGCTTTCGCCACCGAATGGGGAATCTTTGCATTTCGTGTGATGCCATTTGGGCTCACCAATGCACCTGCAACATTCCAAAGGCTCATGTGTCATGTCTTCAAAGAGTTCTTACGAAAGAGCTTAGAAGTGTATGTGGATGATTTATGTGCTCATTCCCAAGAAAGAAGATTTCACATCCCTGAGCTCAGACAGATCTTCAACAAGTGTAGAGAATATCGAGTGTGTCTGAACCCAGAAAAGTGTGTGTTCATGGTGCGTCAAGGTAAAATCCTCGGTCATATTGTTTCTAAGAATGGAATCTCAACGGATGAAGATAAGGTACGAGCCATAGCGGAGCTGCCAAGGCCAAGGAATGTTAAAGAGGTACAAGCCTTTATGGGCCATTGTGGATATTACCGTAGGTTTATCCACATGTACACGATCATAGCTAGACCCCTTTATGCCTTGTTGTCTAATTTTGAGTGGAACGACGAATGCGAGAATTCTTTCAATGAATTGAAGAAACGTTTGTGCACAGCACCAATATTGACCACTCCTGATTGGAATAAGCCATTCCATGTCCATGTGGATGCATCCAATCATGCCATAGGATGTGTGCTAGCACAACCCACAGGTGAAGGGAATTTAGATTTGCCCATAGCATATGCTAGTAGACAACTAAACCCAGCCGAAAGAAATTATACCACAACCGAGCGAGAAGGGTTAGGTATGGTTTATGCTGTAAAGAAGTTTAGACACTATTTATTGGCCAACAAGTTCAAGTTTTTCACTGATCATCAAGCTTTGTTATATTTGGTCAATAAACCTTGCAATATTGGACGCTTAGTAAGATGGTTCCTCTTACTAATGGAGTATGACTTTGAAGTTATTGTCAGGAAAGGTAGAACCCACCTTCGGGCAGATCACCTTTCTCGCATTACTTCAGGAGAGTCACCACAAGGAGTGTCTGATGAACTACCTAATGCTTATCTGTTCAATTTGGAAGTTGTTCCTAAATGGGCAAATAAGTTGGTACCAGTCCTAACCTTCGGCCCTGCAAATAAGAATGTGAAAACATCACAAGAAGAAATTGTAAAATCACAAAAATGTCACATATTGGCAGGAAGCATGTACAAACAAGATACTGAGGGTGTATTAGCTTGTTGTGTCGAGGATGATGAACATAGTAGTTGGTTGCAGCAAGCTCATGAGGGATTGCTAGGAAATCACTATTCTAAACAACGAACATTGCAGAATTTGAAACGTTTAGGAGTGTATTGGCCTAGCATGGACAAAGAAATACATGAGTGGATCAAGAATTGTCCAATGTGCAGAGAGAGACCACCAGTGGAGCATGCGACCCTTTATCAAGTATCATTAATTCCAGATTGGAGTGCTCCATTGGTAGAGTTTATGAGATCGGGAAGATTACCCAAAGAGGCCAGTCTAGCAAGAAGACGAAATATGGAGCAAGAGGCTCAAGGCTATGCCTTAGTAGGAGAGAACCTATACCGAAGAGGTAAAGATGGTTACTTAAGACTGTGCGTTCATGAATCAGACTATTTAAGGGTCTTAGAGACTGCACACAGTGGTGTTGCAGGTGGTCACTTTGGTCCTGACCGAGTGATCAAGACCATTCTCTTCTCAGGACTTTGGTGGCCCACTCTTCATATGGATGCACATACCTATGTGAAGAAATGTGACACATGCCAACGTGCACAATATCCAGTTAGAAAAGACGAGATGCCTCTGAGGCCAATGATGGGAGGGCGTGCATTTTCCAAGTGGGGCATAGACTTCATAGGTCCTATTAATCCCCCTGCTAGAAACTCCCATGCAGAGTATATTATTGTAGCCACAGACTACCTTACCAAGTGGGTAGAAGTGAAAGCCACAACAAAGAATGATGCTCAGACGACGGCTAAGTTCTTATTCGAGAATGTGTTCACGAGATATGGGCTACCAATAGAGTTAGTGAGCGATAGAGGCACACACTTCTTGAATGAAGTCATTGAAAATCTCCTCCAAGAATTCTTGGTGATACATAGGAAATCCGCCCCCTATCATCCACAAGCCAACGGACAAGCCGAGAGTACCAATAAGATCCTCTGTAACGTATTGACAAAACTGGTAAATAATAAACGCTCTGATTGGGACAAACAACTTCATCATGCTGTTTGGGCTTATCGAGTTGCCTACAAAACGGTACTCAACGCCACCCCATTTCAGATGGTCTTCGGACAAAACGCTGTGCTACCATTAGATTTCTTAATCCCTGCCTTAAAAGTAGCACAAGAGTATGAGTGGAATGGGCATGAATTGTCCTCTAGGATCTTTGATCTCGAACGCTTGGGTGAGACGAGGCTACGAGCGGCAGCAGACATCTACGCTGCAAAGAAGCGGCAAAAGGCATACTTTGATGCACACATAAAGGATAAGGGATTGAAAGAGGGAGATCTAGTGTTGGTATACACACTAAAACAACATGCCCGTAAGTTGGAAAAAAGAGGATACGGACCCATGATCATTAATAGAATTTCCACTAGTGGTGCAGTTCAGTTGGCCACTCTAGAAGGAGATATCTTGCCAAACTATATTAGTGGCTGTAGAGTCAAGCTATATCAAGAACCTCTTACTGAGGATATGCTAATGAGACTCAACACTGCTAAGAAGCGAAAAGATGAAGAGTTAAGAGTGAGAGAAGAAGCACAGGTAGAGGCCAGAGAGCGTATTAGGCGAAATAAGTTAAGAAGATTAGGCCTAGACATCAACTCAAAAGCCCCAAAATATCACATGGATATGTGTCAAAAGTCAGACATAGCGACTTCTCAGGTCATTGACCGAAGACCCTTTGTGACCATAGAGATAGGACAAGGGAAGGGTGCAAGGACGGTGAAAGCATTGATTGACTCAGGTGCAGCAAGTAGTGCAGTTAGACTTTCCTACTGCCAAGACTTGGGGTTGAACATCAATCCCATAGAAGCTTACCTCATAGGTTTGGGAGGTGTGGAAGCCCCTTGTTTGGGCGAGGTGGAGCTTCCCATCTACCTTCACGATGTTCCAATGAAAGTCAAAGCGCTAGTATGTCAAGATGAGAACCTTACAGAACCACTTGTCCTAGGTCAAGATTGGATCTATGACCATGCAGTTAACTTAAACCTAAGAAGTCAAATTCTTCAAGTTTGGGTACATGAACAATGCATCACATTAGAATTAGAGAACTGCATGCTCCTAAATCATGGCACCACACACTCTCTTAGTTCTTCCAAGACTAATCATATGAAAGAAGATGTGGTATGTGTCAAAAGCTCTATGATGCTGAAGGAGTCAATTGTGGAAGACCAGGTTCGAAGGCAGGTGGATCTGTCTTCTTCTCCAAAGAATCAAGTAGCCATAGTAGTGAGTCCACCACACAAGCAAACACAACCGTTCACGACAACTGCTACATCAAATAGAAAGACACCATTCGATAAAAAAGCAGTTCCGAGCATGAAGCAGATATGGGTACGCAAAGGAGAGCAACCACCAGCCTTGCCCCCACAAATCCCATCTAGGCAAGCCAACCAGGCCAGAAGACGAGGGAAGCAGCTCAGACAAGCTCAATCACAAGGTATCCAACAAGTTTGGGTGCCTAAGAAGTTAGCTGCAGCTCAACAAGGGCAATTACAGATGTGGGTACCTAAGAAGCTCCTACATCTACAACAACCTATGTTCTCCCACATGCGAAAGGTCTCAACAAAGAATCCAAAAAGAGAAGAGGGTAAGAACCACGTACAGAGACCGAAAGAAGATCAAATCAGCTCTTCAACAATAGTAGGAAGACGTGCAAAAAGGATATGGGTTTGGAAGCCAAAAGTACAAGTAGCCTACACCGAACCAAAGGGCCAATCACATGGGATACCACAGTTCAGAAAGCATCCAAAGATGAAGTCGCCTGAAGTGATCTCTACTGTGCCAAATGCTGTTCTCAAATGGATTCCAATAAGAAGGAATACATCATCTCGCGATCCCATGGAGACATCCAAGAAAGATGGCGTCCACATCTGCAGGTAACATCAAGCCTCGACGAGCAACAACCATGTGCTCCTTGCACAACCCTGTCTTTTGCACCATTCAGGTCATGCATTTCCAAAGTATGCATTAATATAGGGCCACATTACACGGCCGTGCATAGACACACTTGAGAATCCCAGGCACAAGAGCACATTGACATATGTCAAAGATTTTTATTGATTGATACTAAAATCTGTCTTCTTGTTTTGTGATATTGTTCCTCAAAAAAAAAAAAAAAAAAAAAAAAAAAAACGAGGAAGAACTTGTTCCCAGGTTTCGCTCATGGAACATGAATGAGTCATGCTTAGTTGAAGATTGAACCATCGATTACTGGGCATTTATCAGTTTGGATAGAAGTGTGTCTTGGCTAGCAGATGATTTAATTGCTGCCTTATCTCATAGATGTCAAGAACTTAGCATGAGCAGGGCATCCACAACCATGGTTTCCTCTTACTATGGTAGGAGTGAAGAGCTTGAAGGTCCACAACTTGAGTGATGCTTAACTACTGTATGTACCAGAGCAGCCAAGGAGATATCTGCAAAAGGTAGTTCTGGAGGAGAAGACTCCTGTATATGGTGAGCTAAAGAGAATATGTGAAACTCAGCTTGGTGTAGTTACCCGATGTTGCTTGCCAAAGAATATAAAGCAATTCAATTCTCAATATTTCCTGAACCAGTATAGAACAGTAGCACTGGTGAATGGTCTATGTCAATCAGCATGGTAATCTCTTAGAAACCGGCACGTGTCCAATATTCCTCTGAGTGTCAATATAGGGAAGTGAACGTGCATGAGCCCAAGCTCAGAAATGCACATTGTTAGTGACAAATGTTGCTTTGAAAAGAGGAGAGGGGATCCACCACTCAAAAGATCTCATCAGTGGACAATCAACATGGACATTCATCAACAAGGTTCCATCCCAAAGGCCGAGTGTACAACACGAAGAGGCAAACATCCATCAACCTTCGCCATGGTAAGTATCTTTACTCTGGAAACACCATAACCATGATAGTTTAGGAAACCTCTTCGTCAGCATACCCTTGAGCACTTAGCTCAAGACCCGCAATTTTTGCACCATACTTCTTCCAATGCATTTTCCAAGTAAGCATGCGTAGGGCTACATTACAAGGCCGTGCACAAGGCACATACTTTTTTCAACCCAGGCACGAACACACTTACCCATCATTCATTATGGGTTATGAGTAGTTGGCATGAATGCTCTCAACATCATCTTTAAAAGAGCTAGCGGACATCATGAGAACAACATCCATATCTCGGAAGCAAATTGAAGCCAGTAATTGCTCCAAATCACTCTTGACAACCTCTTCTGAGCAACTTGCAGTTTTGAAAGCTCACAACGACACATTCTTGCTGGAATCCAAGGAACCAGCTCATACAACGGATGGACACCACCTCTCAAAGCACTACACAGAACAGCCCTTCCAACAAGGGTCTGTCAGGGACGACAGACTCGAGAGGGGGGGGAGTGTTGAAGCTCAAAGTCAAGGACAAAGCATGGAAGCACATCAAAAGGTGGACACACGAGGAAAGGGAGCAAGTAGGGAGCTCCAAGAAGTGTATGTCAAATTTTCAGAAGAATCCCCTACAAAAATAGTGATTTTCATCACTAGAAACCATTGTAAATACCATTATCTATTTTTAGTAACTCCATTTTGTTCAAGCCAAGGAGTCCTCGAGCTTGAGGAGTATTAGAAGTACCATCGTACCAATTTTCATAATTTTTAGACTTCGTTTGAGCCCTCAAATAAGCCATGGAACCTAATTTTTAACTAGGCCGGACACTAGGTCTGGACAGGGCCAAAACTAGTCAAAAAACTATAAAAAGAGCTAGAGAGCTCATTTTTGAGGTTAGCTTGTTAGAGAATAGAACTTTTGTAAGAGAACTCTTTTGCAATCTAAGCTTTCCATTGTTCCTCTCCTTGATCTTACTTTGTGCGCGTGTGTGTGTATGTGTGTGCATGTTTGTGTGCTTTCACTCACGCACTTGTGCCTTCACTTGCTCGTGGTCTTCATACCGGTCCTCACGTCTCCGCGGATTGACAAGTAAAGGAGGTGGTGCTTACGCTCGAGCTACACACATGCACATGCACATACACATACATGTACACATACACATATACATACACATACACATACACATACACATACACATACACATACACATACACATACACATACACATACACATACACATACACATACACATACACATACACATACACATACACATACACATACACATACGCATACGCATACACATACACATACACATACACATACACATACACATACTCATACACATACAGATACACATACACATACACATACACATACACACACATACACATACACATACACATACACATACACATACACATACACATACACATACACATACACATACACATACACATACACATACACATACACATACACATAATACACATACACATACACATACACATACACATACACATACACATACACATACACATACACATACACATACACATACACATACACATACACATACACATACACATACACATACACTACACATACACATACACATACACATACACATACACATACACATACACATACACATACACATACACATACACATACACATACACATACATACACATACACATACACATACACATACACATACACATACACATACACTTACACATACACATACACATGCACATACACATTCACATACACATGCACGTACACATACACGTACACATACACGTACACATACACGTACACATAGACATACACATACACATACACGTACACATACATATACACATACACATACACATACACGTACACGTACATATACACATACATGTACACGTAGACATACACATACACATATGTATACACATACACATGCACATGATTGTGCACGTGCACATGCATATGCATATACATATACGTATACCTATACATACACATATACATATACATATACATATACATATACATATACATATACATATACATATACATATACATATACATATACATATACATATACATATACATATACATATACATATTACATATACATATACATATACATATACATATACATATACATATACATATACATATACATATACATATACATATACATATACATATACATATACATATACATATACATATACATATACATATACCTATACATATACATATTGTTAGCTCCGAAAATGGTTGATTTTATGCACTAATGTGGTTCTATTTGGCAGGGGAATTCCTTTGATTTCAGGTACTTGAAGCATGAATTTGATAATTGACGAGAAGTATGTGGAGATATTGATTGCAGGGATGTGGAGAAAAGGGATTGAGCATGGACAAGCCTCCTAAGAGCATAGGAAATACTGACGTGCAGAGGAAATTAGAAGCGGCTTTGTTTCAGGGGGGAATGCTTTCTTATCAACCATCAAATACAATCGTTTGACCGATTTTTGGAATTCGATCTTCGGCACCTCACCAAAAAAAGAAATAAAAAAAATTCAGAGATGTGGAGGGACCCAAAGAGAAGAAAGAAGCCAGCAGCTTCAGCTTCACAAAGAAATTGTTTATCATCACCTAAACGTTGCTGCAAAAAAAAGGAAAGCCTCTTAAAAATCTTCAACGCTAAGAGTTGGCAGTGACTATTATGCATGACAAAGGAGGAAGCGATGGTGTTTTTTTTTACGAATTCAAAGAAGGCATAGAGAGAAATTAAGAGGCTCAAGGAAGAATATCATGATGTGTCAAGAATATGATGAGTTCATCTGCCATAGGACTGAAACGAAGAGCAACTTTGTGAGCACTTTAAGCAGCATGTTTATGTCCAAGGGCACTATGTGCTTTGTTGTTTACCGAATGACTATGGCAAAAGATGTACAATCTGAGATCAATGGTGCCATAGAAAGCTTGAAGGTGTTCATTATAATTCTAGCCAAGATTTTGCAAGTTCGAGGTCGTATCCAGATGAAACCGGTGAAAATCATGAAGATACGAGTCTCTTGGGCACAGCGAATCCACCTCCCAAAGTCATACCTATTTTCGATGGCATGCAACGTGACAGGGTTTGGCACCTATCTGAAGTGAAAAGGGGTGATGCTGCAAAAAATCGAGAGTTGGGGGGGGCAATGCTCTCTATTTTCTTTTTCTCGCCAGAAAAAGGAAGGGAGGGAGTCAGCGCTGCTCGTGGGGGAATCGGTGGAAAGAAGGTCGCTGATTGTGTGTGGTCTTCTCTGTCGAGGGCAACGACTGTTCTTTTGGGGGGGACTTGCTCCACTTTTTGTGGAGAAACAGGAGGGCTACTGTCAGCTCGCAGAGGAAATCGAGGGAGGAAGCACAGAGAAGGAATGGTTCCCTTGATCTTCTCAGGTGTCGAAAGGAGCAGACCATAGCAATATTAAGGGGGAAGTGGAGCTGAGGAATTGTGAACGAAAGTTTTTGCTGTGGATTTTCCATTGGAGACAGGGGGCGCCCACGTTTTTCAAGAGGAGGACCTGCAAACAAGTGTAGAATGGGGGGGCTTCAGCAGGTGCCGAGAGTGAGTGCCGCCACCGCTTGGCTCGGACAAAATCTGAGATTTGCAGGTGTCCAGGAGCAGAAAGAGATCCCCTAGTGAGTTGGAGAAAAGGGGGGTGTTGGTGCATCGGCCAGAGGGCAGGCAGCCGCTGGGGAGTTTCTTGGTGTGTAGGTGATGAAGGACGGGCAGCATACAGAAGGAGGGCAAAGGGAGGAGGTCATCTTCGAGGAATCAAGTGGGAAGCTGCAAGGGTGATCGAGTTTTCTTTTTGGCACGATCAATTGGGGACATCTGTGGAAGCTATGCCACCATCTCATTGCTGCGGGCACTCGGTTTGAAGGGCCTAAACGTTCTGGTCGCTGAAGGACTTGATTTAAGGAAAGGAAGCATGTATAATGTTTCTGAGTAAGTGAATATGTGTACCTAATTTCTTTCGCCTGACAGCACTAATGCATTAGTCTTGAATTTTGCCGTGCACACCTCTTTTCAAACTCTGTACAAGGAAGGTTCAGCACATATAGATTGTATGTTGAATTAGTATGTAAAAAGATGTGAGATGTCAAGTGTTCAAGAGATTAATATAGCCCTCTCTTTCGCTGCAATGTTTAGCCTTGCACGAGTATATCGCTCCCGTGATACACGATCGTCAAGCACTGCCCAGTAAATCGATAGATGCCTTTTGTGGTGATTTCTGCTGAGAGTTCTATCATAAAGATGAGCAGTAAAAACATGGCACAATTATCGGAGATATGGTCCAATTTCTGTGAGCTACATTACTTTAGAAGATGGAAGATGTAGTGAGCTTTATGGTGGACTGTTTGACAAACCACTTATTTGCTTTGGATGTGGAATTGGCTAGTTGTTTTTTATTTGTTTTCTGTTCCCAATTATTTGGTTTGCTGGAACAATTCCGTACCTAACAAACTATTCATAGTCTGATCCACGAGAACGAGCAGGACTTGGTGCTTGTGCTTCTGCTGCACGCATCTGTACCTTCATCGGCGCAGTGGCCTTAATGATAGTTCTATTCAAGGGTTGACACAGATCGTTTCTCTCTTATCCTCTTCCAGATGGCCAGATGAATATTGAATTGACTAGTTGGAAAAGCATTGCAAGAGTACTTGCCCTCTAACATGTTCATCCATTCCAAGGTCTGCAGAGTTGGAGAAGCAATGAACTTTTGGGTTTGTGTTTGAACCATTTCAGGCTACACTGAAGCAACCTCACTAGAGCTATATTCGTGATAGCATTAGCTCTCTGATGTCCGATGGAGCATTGGTTCCATGCTCGTGTCTATGGGAGCTTGTAGCTCAGTGATGAGTAGCACCTCCTTTAATGTCAATCCGGGAAGACGTGAGGATGGTATGAAGACCTCGAGCAAGTGGCGGCACAAGTGCGTGAGTGAGAAGCACACAAGCATGCACACACATACACACACACGCGCACACAAGGCAAGACAAAGAGTGAGAATCAATGGAGCTTTTTAGATTACTTTCAAAATGCTCTTACAAGTTCGTTTCAATTACAATCTAACCTCAAAAATGAGCTCTCTAGCCCTTTTTATAGTTTTTGACTAGCTTCTGGTCCTGTCCAGACCTAGTGTCCGGCCTAGTTAAAAATTAGGTTCCAGGGCTTATTTGGGGGCTCAAACGAGATCTAAAAAATACGAAAATTGGTACGCAACTACTTCTAAGGCTCCTCAAGCTCAAGGACTCCTTGGCTTGCACAAAATGGAGCTACAAAAAGGTGAAATGATATTTACAATGATTGTTAGTGATAAAAATCACTGTTGTTGTAGGGATTTCTTCTAGTGCTTTGCCATACATATCTTCGAGCTCCCTACTTGCTCTTCCTTCCTGCATGTCCATCTCTTTGATTTGCATTAATGTCTTGAAAAAATATTGGCCTACTTGCCAGATCTTCTTTGACTGCCCTGTTTGCTTGTGCTGTCCCTTCGCTCTGACTCCCTTCTTTGACTTTCATGTCTTGTACGTCCTGGTGTACCAAGGCTACTGCCAACACCCCCCCCCACTCTCGCGTCTGTCGCCCCTGACAGACCCTTGTCTAGCTGCTTTTTGGACGTAGTATTGTACAACATCGGCGGCGAGGTGGTGTTCTTCTAACCTGAGTCCCCTTGCTAGATCTGTCAGCAATGCATCCCAATTGACTGGCCCTGGGACATCTGGATGTGGCACCCGTAACTGCTCTGAGTGAATGGTTCGCTCCACAGCAAATAAATGGAGGAGATGTGAGGGTCTGGGTACAAATATTTCTGAGTGGTATTCCCAGAACCCTGTTATGAACATCTCTTCGAATGTTTGTTTAAAGCAGGCTGGGAGGTATTTTATTCTGGCGTGCCAAGCGTATATCACCTCTATAGAAGGAGTGGTGCTCATGTCATAAACTAAATCTTGGTTTCCTGTAAGGAATCCGACGCCTGAGAAGTGTGGGTCCTTGATATTCTTGAATGTCCTGAATGTAATAAGCATTAACTCAAAAATTTTCATGCACATCTGGGCCATTACATCAGGGGTATTCCTTAATCGGATGCTCCAGTGCCGTATAGTGGAAATCATGTAATTGACGGTGGGAGGCCCTTGAGGGGGTGCTAGATAGACGTAGTTTAACCATTTGGCGCATCCCTTGATATTCTTGACTGCAATGGTAAACTCTGGCCATGTGCGTCTGCGGAGTACAGGAACATAACAAGGGTTATATTTAATAAAAAGAGGCATATTCGTCCAGGTGCGAACCATCTCCGGATAGGTTTCGAGGAGTCGGATCCTCCAAGTGGGTTGATGAATGGATCCTTTTTTAGCGCTCTCTGGGATGTCATCTGGCCCAAATTGTGTAGCAAACGTTGGAGGTTTGCCACATCTGTGTTGGATTTCTGCATTGTAGTCCGCCAGAAGTATACAATATGGCACGTATTGATCATCATTGGTTCCGATCCATCTATGGTGGGACATGCTGCGGAAGTATTCTAATTTAATAATAGTGTCCTCTATCTTTGCCATAGATTGGATTTGAACTGCCACTCGATCTTCATGAGTTGATGCCGTTTTCTCTAGTGTTTGGAGCCACTTAGGTACTTCAATTTCTAACGTATCCATTCCTTCTGCGGTTTGCTCACCCCCTGGCATTGGCATAGGAACGTAAGGTTCCTCATACGTCTCATCTACCTCGATGGGTACCAAATCCTCGGGTTCTGGTTCGACAACTGGAGAGGGTTGCCTTTCATGTGTGAGTAATCTTGCCTGTAATTCGGCCACCTGCTCTTTCAATGCCTTGACTTCCTCTGAAGTCGTGGTCGTTTCTGTGACTTTGGGTGCTGTCTGTTGCTCTTGGAGTTGATTGCGCAGCGCATCACGTTCCCTTTCCAAGTCATCATGAGCTTCTAATAGATCTGCATAGCTGTCCAAGATGGTCTTCATGGTCTCTGAGGGCACAGCTTTAAACTGCTCTGGATCAATTTCGTGTGGAGAGCCTTCCATTGCTGCTTCTAGATTTGCTTCATTTTGCTGCTGCAGCCTCTTGTTTTCTTCTAGGGCGGCCGCCATGTGTTTTCTGAGAAGTGCTAGGTTGCGCCGGACTTTGAGATTATCGGCTTGGTATACCTCGAGCAAAGCTTCTAGTTGTTTGGCACCTGATTCTGTCGATGGTTGGGGTGCCGCCAATAAGGTTTGGTGAGCCTGCTCAAGCGTCGTGTAGCGTTGATTCAGTTCTGCATTTTCTGTTTGTAGAATGAGAAATTGTCTTTGTAAGTTTTGATGGTGCGTTTCCAGATTCTGATACCGGTTGTCCAGAGCTTTGTATTCATGCTGGAGCTGGTATACACATTGGTTTAATGCTAAGAATATGTTATTTACATTAAATAATGATGGGAAGGGTGAAGATGCAGGGGGAATGGGGGCGGGAATGGGAGAGGTGAATGATGTGGATGTATGTGGAGATGTGTGGATGTATGTGGAGATGTGGGTGGAGGGGGTATGGGTGATGAAGGTGGCATAGGGGGAGGGAGCGGTGCTGTGGCAGGTGATGTTTGCATCGTGTCAACTGTTTGAGTGACGGTGTAGATGGGAATCGTTGGTGGAGTGGATGTGACATCGGTGAACAGGGTGGTGAAGGTGGGCATGGTGACTCCCCCGTATTGGATTCCCGGAGAGAGTGGGATGCCCATGACCACGGTAGTGGTAGTGGATGTGGTAGTGTTAGTGTCCGGTGGTGGAGTGAATTGTGTAGTGTGAGGTGGGGATGGGGGTGACAACGGTGCTTCCTGATATTCTTCTGCTTGCGCTGCCTCGCCTGGTGCTGATGTATTGATGTGAATTTGCTTCCCGGACCTCTTGGGACGAACGGGAACTCTTTTTTCAAACCTGTGGATGTAGGCCATTGCCTCATGAATGGCCTCGTCCAGTCCTACAGCGTCGGCATGAAGGTTCATGGACTCAATGAACAACTCGTCCACACCTTCCTCAGCTAGCAAGTCGTTCATGAGTCTTTTGCCCTGTTCTAGAGACATCTGATGCTGTTCCTGAACCAGTCGCATGGTTCGATATAGTCTCTTGATTTGTGCCGAATATGCTGGGGCACTTGCTAACTCGGAGAGTTCGTCATATTCTTGATGTTGTTCTTCGTCGGCCTCTTCTTCATCTCCTCCTGCCTCTTGTTCATCTACATCGACTTCTACAGTTTGTGGTTGGGTGGGGGCCGATGTTGTTTGGGGTCGCGGTTCCTGAGCTCGCGCTGCTTCGGCTTCGAGGTTAGAGTCATAGATTAATCTGGCAATTTCTTCATCCGTGAGGTCCTCAAGAGTAAATCCCTGCGGAAATTCCAAATCGGATGGAATGGGTGGAAACACCAGATTAGGCCCCTCTGTGCTTGGTCTTGGTAACCGGATTGTGAATGGCCTAACTCGTCGTGTCTGGGGAGGAGTGATTTCTGGTGTAGCGGTAGCTCCCCTTGGTTGAGCACAGGGTAGTTGGACTCCCCCCCTCATCTTCTTTGATGGGGGACCTTCTGCTGATAGTCTTCTCTGGAATTCTTGGACTCGGGACCATACGAGTGCCCGCTGAACAGGCACGTCATAAGCCAAGCATCTATAGATTATTCTGGTCAAAGCACAACACCCGTGGAGCACATTCTTCTGTTTTTTGTTCCACCTTTGATGCGCTAGGTGGATCTGATCTATGATCCAGTGTGGTACATTGATGGGCAGGCTTTCGGTTTCTGCTAGATATAAACTGAACCATATTTTTTTCGGGGGCATTGTGAAGCGTTCTTGGGCGGGAAAAGCAAAATGTTGCATGATGGTTCGCAGGTGAAGCGCAATGGTAGGTGTCATCGCAACCATGTCCTTCAGCTTATTAAGATCTTTGTGCTTCATTCGACCTGGAACCATGGTTTCCTTTTCTGTTGGGATGTGCATGCCATACATACCCAATGCTTCTCTTACCAGATTGAGGCTCAACTTGAATCTTTTAAGCTCATTACCCGGCAGCAGTGATGGCAGCACAAAGGTGCTGTCGCCGCCCTTGGCTCTGCTTGGTGTGATGGTACTGATCAGATAAGAACATCGTAAAAAATCCGGCTTTGGTAAGTGAGTCCTGAAATAACTTTCCACACCTGCTTTGACCCAAACTGATCTCATGACTTCGGCATTTTGGTAGCTTTCAAACTCGCGTGCGAAAAAGTGGTATCGACCCCATTCGCCATTGAACTCCAATTCTGCTTCCCAGAAATAGGTCCCATCGCCCAGTGGTCCAGCAACATCACTGAACCAATGTGCATGCTTACCTACTTGAGAAGTGTGCCCTTGAGGAGGATCCTGGATGGGGAGCACATGCACTGCTTGAAGCTCTTGCGGTCTTGCTGTGAGACGTGGCTCAAGGAGAAGTGTTTCTATGTCCACAATCTGGGCACCAGATCCGGCTTGAGAACTAGTACCTGCTTCTGCCATGGCCCTGTTCGCTGGTTGGTTCTGTGAGAATATAGAACCAAGTGTTAACATCGTAATGGACAGAATAAATCCGTTGTTGTCCCCGTTACAACATTAACATGAGGTGGATGATGAGTTAGTGGTTAGTAAGTGCATGAAGACAGTGTGTGTATTTAGTGCTTGTGTTGTCCTAGGAGACTACTGCAGTTAGTAAGTAGGTATGGATTTACAAATTGGGGTCGGGGGGTTTATTACAGGCCCTAGGCTGCCAAATGCAGTGAGTGGGCTTGCCTTCGGTTTCGGAGAGTCTCTACAGAGCCTTCTCGGTGTCGTGGTTTGAAGATGAGGCCTTTTTGGGACCCATTTACAATTGATTACATGTACGCTCTTGGGTTTTGGTGTGTACATGAGTGTCGAGAACGAGTGAAATCTAGCAGTATGCGTCGCTGCGTTATGCTGTTTAAGTTGTGGCCTCAGCGTAGCTACTTGTGCCATCAAGCAAGCCTTAGGCACCCAAATTTGTCTTGATTGTGGGCTTGCCTTCATCGACTTCTTGGGCACCCAAATAGATTTTACTTTAGCAGAAGAATTTCTGAAGGACTTCTTATTAGCGTTGCGTTGTTGGTCACTAATAAGAGGCTTTGCCCCTGTAGTTGACGGTGGTGCAACCGGTCATTCGCCTTTCCGCACCCATACATGGTCTATTTTCTGGGCTGTTCTGCTGCGCAGGTACTTTTGATCTCTGACATAGGTAGTACCCTGCTTCTTCTGCCTTTGATCCACCTTGGGTTGCTGCCTCCTTCTAGCCTTTGGAAAAGAAGGGAGTTCCGTTGCATTCCTGACTCCTTTTTTGCAAATATCATTCCTCTGCAACACATAGTTTTGGACAAGAACAGCATGGTCATCTTCATGTGTACCCCTGGAAGGACCAGGAGTCTGTGCCTTTCCTAGTTCCTTGAGTGCTCCATTGTCTAATTCTACTGTAACTCGACTATGATTGACCCAAACCTGGAGAAGTCCACTTCTTAGGTTTAGATTGACTGCTTGGTCATAGATCCAATCCTGACCCAAGACGAGAGGTTCAGTGAGATCCTCATCTTGACACACTAGTACTTTAACGGTCATTGCCTCCTCGTGAATGTAGAGGGGAAGTTCCACCTCGCCCATGCAAGGGGTTTCCACGCCTCCCAATCCTATGAGGTATGCTTCCACAGGATGGACAGTTAACTGTAACTCTTGACAGTAAGACAACTTAACAGCGCTAGTGGCAGCACCTGAGTCAATCAAGGCTCTTACGGTCCTTGTACTCTTTCCTTGTCCTATGTCTATGGTTATGAAAGGACGTCTATCAATTATTCTATTCGAGCTTGTTCCTGCAACTTCACACATGGCTATGGGAAATCCTTGGTCTGCAGAGTCATTCGCTCCAGGCTGATCTCTACCTTGCCTTCGTAATTTCATCCTTCTGATGCGTTCTAAAGCCTCTGCTTGAGCTTCTTCTCTAATTCTCTTTTCTTCCTCTTTGCGTTTCTTAGCAGTGTTGAGTCGGCTAAGCATTTCCTCCGTGAGGGGTTCCTGATACAACTTGACTCTGCAACCGCTAATATAATTTGGGAGAACATCACCCTCTAATGTGGCCAATTGCACTGCTCCACTTGTGGAGATCCTATTGATGATCATAGGTCCGTAGCCTCTCTTTTCTAGCTTCCTCGCGTGTTGTTTGAGTGTATAGACCAAGACTAGATCTCCTGCTTTCAAGCCTTTATCCTTCACATGGGCATCGAAATATGCCTTCTGTCTCTTCTTGGCGGCATATATTCCTGCAGCGGCTCTTAGTCTTGTTTCCCCTAATCGTTCAAGGTCAAAGATCCTAGAGGAGAGTTCGTGACCTGTCCATTCGTGTTCTTGTGCTACTCTCAATGTAGGGATTAGGAAGTCCAAGGGTAGCACAGCGTTTTGGCCGAATACCATCTGAAAGGGGGTGGCTTGGAGTACCGTTTTGTAGGCAACTCGGTATGCCCAAACAGCATGGTGTAGCTGTTTGTCCCAATCAGAGCGTTTAGTGTTCACTAATTTCGTCAGTACATTGCATAGAATCTTATTAGTGCTCTCAGCTTGTCCATTAGCTTGAGGGTGATAAGGGGCAGACTTCTTGTGTATTACCAAGAATTCTTGGAGTAGATTTTCAATCACTTCGTTCAAGAAATGAGTGCCTCTATCACTTACAAGCTCTATGGGTAGTCCATATCTCGTGAATACATTCTCAAACAAGAATTTGGCAGTTGTCTGAGCATCGTTCTTGGTTGTAGCTTTTACCTCTACCCACTTGGTGAGATAATCTGTTGCCACAATGATGTATTCCGCATGAGAACCTTTCGCTGGGGGATTAATAGGACCTACGAAGTCTATTCCCCACTTAGAGAATGCACGTCCACCCATCATAGGTTTCAGTGGCATCTCATCTTTGCGTATAGGATACTGAGTCCTTTGACAGATATCACACCGTTTCACATAGGTATGTGCATCCATGTGAAGGGTGGGCCACCAGAAGCCCGCAAACAATATTGCCTTGATCACCCGATCTGGTCCAAAGTGTCCTCCTGCTACACCTTGGTGAGCAGTTTCTAAGATCTTAAGATATTCACTCTCATGGACACATAATCTCAGGTAACCATCTTTACCGCGCTTATATAGATTATCACCTATGAGTGAATAATCCTGGGCTTCTTGTTCCAAACTCCTTTTTCTAGCTAGAGTCATGTCTGGAGGGAATGTGTTTGTCCTCAGGAATGATACTAGTGGTTCGCTCCAATCTGGCACAATGGATACTTGATAGAGAGTGGCATGTTCCACAGGTGGTTTAGTGCAACAGATTGGGCATTCCTTGCACAACTTTTGGACATCCGCTTCCATGGTTGGCCAGTGCACTCCGAATCTCTTTAGAGTCTGTAAAGTTCGTTGTTTTGAATGGTGTTGCTCTAGTGCACCTACATGTGCTAATTGCAACCATTTAGCGTACTCATCCTCTTCTACGCAACAAGCCAAGATCCCTTGATCTGTGTGCTTGTACATGCTTCCTGCCATGATGTGGTATTTTTGGGCTTTTACAACCTCTCTGTTCCGTGTGTTTACCACAGGATGGTTAGGCCCGTATGTCAATACTGGTACCAATGGCTTGGCCCACTGCGGCACCACTTCCAAATTAAACAAGTAAGCATCAGGAAGGTCATCTGACACTCCTTGTGGGGCTTCTCCTGATGTGAGCCTAGAGAGATGATCTGCTCTCAAGTGAGTCCTACCTTTTCTTACCACAACCTCAAAGTCATATTCCATTAGTAAGAGAAACCATCTTACTAATCTACCTGTATTGCATGGCTTGTTTACTAAGTACAACAATGCCTGATGGTCCGTAAAAAATTTAAACTTATTTGCAAGCAAATAATGTCTAAACTTTTTAACTGCATATACCATGCCTAATCCTTCTCGTTCAGTAGTGGTATAATTTCGTTCAGCCGCATTCAATTGTCTACTGGCATAGGCAATTGGAAGGTCCATATTACCTTCACCAGTAGGTTGTGCAAGTACACATCCAATAGCATAATTGGATGCATCCACGTGAACATGGAATGGCTTATTCCAATCTGGTGTGGTCAAGATTGGTGCTGAACATAATCTTCGTTTAAGCTCCTGGAAGGAATCCTCACATTCATCCGACCACTCAAAGTTTGTCAGAAGTCCGTACATGGGCTTTGCAATGACAGCATACATGTGTATAAATCGTCGATAATAACCACAATGCCCCATGAAAGCTTGTACTTCCTTGACATTCTTTGGCCTAGGTAGCTCTGCTATGGCTCTCACTTTTTCTTCGTCGGTAGATATGCCATTCTTTGACACTATGTGTCTGAGAATCTTACCTTGCCTGACCATAAAAACGCACTTTTCTGGGTTCAGGCAGACTTGATATTCTCTACATTTGTCAAAGATTTGTCTGAGTTCAGGAATATGAGTTTGTCTAACATTGGAATGAGCACAAAGATCATCAACATAGACTTCTAAACTCTTCCTCAGGAACTCCTTAAACACATGGCACATCAGCCTCTGGAAGGTGGCTGGTGCATTGGTAAGCCCAAATGGCATTACTCTAAAAGCAAAAATGCCCCATTCCGTGGCAAAGGCTGTCTTATGCTGATCCTCTGGAGCTATGGCCACTTGATTGTAGCCCGAAAATCCATCAAGGAAGCTGTACACTTCCTTGCCTGCCACTCTTTCTAAGAGATGTTCTGTGATGGGAAGCGGATAGTTATCTCGAATCGTGGCTGCATTAACCTTTTTCAAGTTAATGCACACACGCAGCTTGCCATTCTTCTTGGGCACCACTACGATGGGGGATACCCATTCAGTGTGCTCAATTTCATAGATAAATCCGGCTTCGACCAGTCTATCTATCTCTTCCTTGATCTTAGCAGCATAGTTATCGTTATATGTATAAGGCTTTTGCTTAGAGGGTTTGGCATCTGAGGTCATGGGGATGGTGTGTGAGCATATGTCAGGGTCAACACCTTTCAAATCCTTGTAACTCCAAGCGAATACATCTCTGTATTCTCTTAGCAAGGTAATCAATTCGTGCTCTTCTTCTTCTGTCAGGTCATGGCCTATATACGTGCATCTCTCCTCTCCTTCTTCTATGGCCACTACTATTTTCTTGGTGGTTTCTTTGTTATCATAGGCCTCTCCTGATTGTGCCTCTCGTTTAGGCATTCTTATCATGACTCTCCTGTCATCTATCTCATACTTCTTAAAATTTTCTGGGACCTCAAACAAAGATTCTTCCTCTTCTGGTAAGGCTTCTTTCTTTCTTCGTTTCTTTCCTTCTTCCTTCGAGGTCATATGTGTTGCTAATCTTACATCATTTGTAACCTCTCCATGCTTCTGAGGTTGAAATTCTACTTCATGGAAGTATTCTTCATCTGATGCAAATGGAGGGTCCATAATGATTGACTCTAGATCGGAGTCACTTGCATCCTCAAATGCATCAGGGCTAGGTTCGCATTCTTCTAAAACTGCCTCTCCCATGATTGGCTCTATGGAGAAGACTGAAATATCATAGCCATCCTCATCACAGTGAGGTGTCCATTGTTCTTCATTGATGGCTACGTCCATTGTTGCTAAAATTTCTGCCCAGCCATGGGGTTCAAATTCCTCGTCTGGAAAAACTACAGGTGCATAGGCTGGGTCTTGAATGGGTCTATGGGTTTCGTTTGCACCTATTTCTCTGGCCTTTTCTCTCTTCTCTTCTTCTACTGCTACCTTGCACATCCATAAGTGAGTATCTTCATGCATCCATGAGGATCCAGACCCCATGGAATGCACCGATTCTGTATCATCTTTGGCTCTATGGATGGGATTCCATTGGATAGGAGGGACATCTCTATGAGAATAATCCTTGAGATTGACTTTGGTTGTAACACCTAAGTGCTGCAGGTACAAAGAATTGGTCCCCCAATCCTGTACCACTTGCAACTGTCGCATGAATGGTCTTCCCAAAATCATCTCATAGGCATGATTTTTGCTGAAGTCACATATGGCAAAGGTATGTTCAAACTCGACACCACAAGTGGTGAGAGTTATTCCTTCTAGCAATCCTAGGGGTCTCTCTATGTGACCATCTACCATTTGCAATTTCATTCTCGTTGGCCTGAGTGCTGGCTTGCCCCAACGCTTCCATAAGGAGGTAGTGGCAATTGCAACTCCTGCACCTGAGTCCAAAATTGCCTTTGTGGTGTAGTCCTGGTAGGTAATGGGAAGATAGGTGTTCCCTTCTTCACCTTCGCACATATCTCCTATCTTATCCAAGGGAATTTCTGGCACTGTCCTATGGGATCCTACCCTGGAACGAGGTTTTGCAATTTCAGTTACTCGACTAGCTACATATTTGCGCGCTTCTGGTCTATCCTTGGGCAGTTCTTCCAAGGTGAGATTGCGCTGCACTTTGGTGTTCTTTACTATCTCCGTGTTCCTAGGTATGACTGAATCGTCGTTCCTTACCATGACTGTGGGTGCTCTCATACATGTGGACTTTGCTTCCCATGGGCCTGTGAAGTGGGGTAGCTCCTGTATGGAATTAGACTCAAAGTCCAATCTCTCATGAGATTGAGCACTCTCATGTTCCCCGTAAATTGATGGGATGTCTTGTGGGAATTGGTCGTGTGCATCGTCCACAAGTTCAAAAGGAGGGGCGACCTCACTTTCGTTATCCCATTTGTCTTCTTGAATCTCTCGTAGGAAGTCTGGTGCAAACCGATTCATCGAAGAAGAAGTATCTGGCTCCGTAGAATTAGGTACATATGCTATCTGGGAAGGAGGGCTTATTCTATCGTTGGCTCTTTCCTCGGTGTCATAGATAGCTGAGGCACAAGCTTCTTGGGGAGGATTACTTATGCTATTACTTTTCCGAACAGGCTCATAAGCTTTCTGGGAAGGGATGTGGGTTACCTGTGGGGGTACATAAGCTTTCGAGGGAGGCTCCTGTGACCTTTGGGGAGGAAGATAGGCTCCTTGAAAAGGCATGTGGGCTTCCTGAAGAGGCTGGCTTTTCCGTTCTCTTACCCTTTCCTTTCTTTGAGGGGTAGGCTCCTTTTCTGGCTGTGCAACTAGCCTCTCTAATCTTTCTAAGGAGGGAAAGGAGTCTGGTTTAGTGGAATTGGCCACATACACTTCCGATGGGGAATGATTCATGTTTTTGCTTGCTTTCTCTCTCTCTTAATTTTTTTCTTCCTTGTCAGATCTTGCAATTATCCTCTCTAACTTCTCTAGGAATCCATCCAAGTGTAATTGCGTTTTGGCTGAGCCCGAGTAATTGAAAAGGCGACTGGCTTCAAACATAGTTTGAGCCAATGCGACCATTTTCGCGCACAGTTTGGTTCTTTCTATCTCTAGGTCAGCTCTAGGATAGCACTTGGCATGATCCGTGACATTTGGCCCTTCTTGTATTCTGGCCTGATATGCTTTGAGCATCATGTCTATGTCCTCAGGAGTGGGATCAGCTAACACTGATCCTACTCTAGGAGGTGGTGGAATCGTATGACGTGGTGGGGAGGGTGGTGGGTCAGATGGAGATGGTAGGGGTGGCGGCGGTGTATTGTGAGAAGGGATTTGAGAGGTGATTTCAGTTATCCTAGCTTTGGTTTCTCTTATGCTTTCCTCAAGTTCACTCATCTTTTTAGCCCATTGTCTTTTCATTCTTTCCCGACTATCTTTCCATGCTCTAGTCCTTTTCTTTGTTATGCTCTCGGTTTCACTAGCCTCTGAGTTCTTACCCTGGTTTGTCTCTTGGTTTTGCTGCACAGCCTGAGCTCTAGTGACTACCTGCACTGGTGCAGTGGAAGTGACGCTTCCTGATGAATCTACAACTAAACCAATCACATTGATCGGAGTGATTTTTGGCATATTATTGGGGTTCTTTGGGCAATCTCGTAAAAGATGCTCTTTTCCACAATCTTGGCAAAAACCTTGGATAGTCACTGACTGGGGTTGTGTAGGTGGGGGCAAGGGACAATCACGAACGATATGATCTCCTTGGCATCTGTAGCACGGTCCTCTTCGGAATGGAGGTCTTACTTGCCTAGGTTGTGGCCTGGGGTTGGTGTTTGCATACATGACGTTCGTGTAATCTGACTCCCAACTAGGTTCACTTGGTTCTTCACTATAGTAAGACTCACCATGTTCTGGGGACTGCATGTAGTAAGCCTGGGGACTATCGACATGTGTAGAATCAAAGCTATGGTCACTTGGGTCACTTTCCGAGATCAATGGGGTTACTGGTACTATGGCCCTATTCAGGTTTTCTTCTGCAACAGCATACTTTACTGGAATCACGTTAGCGGGGTTTGGGGGCTGTTGAGCTAGTACCGGTTGGGGTCTCTGTTGGGCCTGATATTGTGGTTGGTAGGTTTGTTAGGGTCTAGCATATTGTGGTGGTGGATTTTGGTTTTGGTATCTGCCTTGTTGGTAGGGCTGCGGGTAGGGTTGTCTAACTGCCTGCTTGTTGTATGGGCAATCTTGTGCGGTGTGATTGGTGTATCTCCGTTCTATGGTGCAGTACTGGCTACTAGGGTTTACTTGGGGTTGAGCCATAATGGGGCAGACATTCGCCATATGGTCACCACCGCATGTATAGCATCTTTTCACAGGGGCAAACCTTGGGATTTGTTTGCTCGATACACCTAATTTCTGAGCTACCTTTTCGGCAAGTTCCTCAATTGATGTGGACTGCGTGGAAGAGTGACTAGATGCACTATCTGAATCTTTGTAGATTTTGGAAAGCTCTAGTTCTTCCCCTAGGTTATCTTCAATGTCAATGCACATGCGTACACACTCTTCTATAGTCCTAGGGTCCTTCAGATACACATAGGATCTCAATTTCGTACTCAGCAATCCATCAAGGAATAAGGCTACTTGTTTAGCAGATGTGGGTAACTCCGAAATAGGGCACCTTTCCAGATATTGTCTAAACCTTCTTCCGGCCAATCTGACAGTCTCTTGGGGGGTCTGTTTGAAGCTGTGGATCAATGAGGAGGTATTGTGTCTTATGCCGCTCTTAGAGAACTCTACAATGAATGCCTCTAGGAGTTGGTCTATGCTCCTGAACTGACGCTCATCTAATGGCTGAAACCATGTAAGTGCCGTGTTCCTAAGGGTTAGACCGAAGGCATTGTACTGCGTGAACAGATCTTCCACTTGTTCAGCTCTCAAGACTTGCTTGAACTCTGCCACATGATCATAGGGATCTCCTGTGCCGTCAAAGTAATTCTTCATGGACTTAACTAGCTGGGTGGGTCTCAAAGTTCTTGCGTGCTCTCTAGGCCTCGGCAGAGGGAATCCATCTACATTTCTTTGGTTCCTGTGGGCTCTATGTATCTCAGGAGGTTCTACCCTATTCGTCTCCGTTCTCGTTCTTTCTCTGCCTACAGGGTTGGCAAAGCTTACTTCCGGTCTATCTCTACTTCTGTCTCTTTGCGTACCATGAGCTTGGGAAGTTCCCGCCCCAGGGTGACCATAGGATACATTTGAACTTGGTTGGGGAAAAATAAATTCACCCTTCCACGTGTAAGCATGCCTATCATTTTCTGTCACCACAAAGATCCGTTCAAAAGTGTGATCTAAGTAGGTCACTCTACCTGGGCTATCCGGATCCTTAAACTCATAGATCATGATATTTCCTATATCTGTTGGCTGATTAGACTTATACCTCCAAAAGGCTTCATCAGTTTCTCGATTGAGGAGCAACTCTATGCTCTTGTTGTCTTGGGGAACCCATTCAGGCGTAATAATCCTTGTGAGAACTGATTTACCTCGAGGGGTTCTAGGTTCCGCACCCATGTTCCCTTGTTCCAGGTCACCTAAGTCCGCTTCTGAGATTACATTCCCAAAGTCATCTGTCCTATCAGGGTGACTAGTGACTACATATATAGTTCCTTCTTTGTCCAAGTATGCACCATTTTCAAACTTGACAGCTGGGTGTTCTAGTCCAATGGATTGATCAGGGTTTTTAATCTGGACCACAGATCTTCCTAAGCCGTCCTCATAGATGCTAGCACCTAGTCGGTTGGTCCTAAGATATTCCAGCTGTGTTTTGTAAGGGCCTTCTACCCTGTACAAATAAGGCACTCCTGAACTTCCCGTGGGTCTGTCCATGCCTTGGGACATTTCTGACTCACTGGTCTCAGAGCTGGGGTAGTTTGAGCGGTGGCTCAACTGCTGGGCCCAAGACCTTGCAGTGTGATTGACACTAGCCTCTGAAGACCTAAGGCTTTGTCTCTCTCTTGCTAGATGTCGTCCTGATCTAAGGTTCATATGCCCAACTGATTATCCCAATTTTTTTCCAGAGTACAACCTCGTTGCCAATCAATTGGTACCAGTCACTTGATTCTTTTTAGTTAATTATTGTGTTTATGGTCTTGTCTGATATCACGTCGTCAGGGACACTTGAATGTTCTTCGTACTTTAGGTTGATCGTTCCACGTTAGGTTCTTTTCCTTTATGTTATCGACAGTGCAGAGATTAAGTTTTTAGCTTGAACTTGAGTTTTTAGGTACTCTTCAACTTGATAACTGCCTATCGTCGCCCTGGCTTACTCCTATCTCTACTCGTTCTTAGCGTGAGCTAGGAAATGACAGAGGGAGTTGAGAATAATCCAACCTTACTTGTTGATCCCTTGCTTTATGGTGCTCAAGAACCCGGTTCTCAAGCTTGCAAAGAAACCTTGCTTCGTACGCTCTCAGTTGCTCTCAATGGACCTATAAAAGATCCACGGTTAGCTCAATGCTTAGATTCAAAGGACAAAACCAACCACTTTCATTCATGTGACACAAACACACATTTGCATTGCGACTTTTAGGAAAATAATTCTAAAGACCCCTGACTTTGAGCCCCCTGGGTATGGTCAACTTCAAAATACCCTCTCTGAAATTCAACGCATCATCTTTATAAAAAACAGTTGAGGGCGTGTAGTATATGCCACGAGCTTTCCAACAAGCCCAAGAGCTCAAAAATTGGGTTTCGTATGAAAAAGTTAGGACTGTTCAGGGTTTAGGGAGTTAAATCAGAATTCAATACAAGCTAACAGTCAAACAGGAATACACGAGTAGCTTGTGGCACGGCCTCGCGATGCAATACTACACCCTAGTGTTTGTCCCACACTCAATCAAAATTTAGACCAATAATTTTGCCTTAGAAATTTGACCTAATTTGCCCTTCTAACGCGTTCGCAAAGTCTGTCGGTCGCGATTGACAGGTCAGTCGCGATCGACGTGTCGATCGCGATTGACAGGTCCGTCGTGGCTGTCAGTCGCGATTGACTGGTCAGTCGCGATTGACACGTGGCCGAAAAAGTCAATCAATCGTGGTCAAAGGGTCGTTGACTCTGTCGGTCGCGATTGATGAGTCGATCGCGATTGACAGGCCGGTCGCGAGGGTCTGTCGATCGTGGTCAAACAGTCGTTGACCGTGTCGGTCGCGATTGACAGAGCCGTCGTGGTCTGTCCGTCGTGGTCAAACAGTCGTTGACCGTGTCGGTCGCGATTGATGAGTCGATTGCGATTGATGGCTCGATCGCGATTGACACGTGTCACGCGTATGGTCAGTCGGTCGTGGTCAATCGGTCGTTGACTCTGTCGGTCGCGATTGACAGAGCGATCGCGATTGACAGGTCTGTCCGTCGTGGTTTGTCGATCGCGATTGACAGAGCGATCGCGATTGACAGAAATCTGTGGAATTTCAAAAAACTAAACACATTTTTGGGAAGCTCTAGGCCTGTAGGTCATGGATATGCACTTTGTTTAGCAATTAGAGCAATTTTTCTGTCGGTCGCGATTGACAGAGCTCGGCGACACACAGACAGTTACTCAGAATTCCGTACCTGCGCAGGGTGCTGGGGATGATGATGCGGCCTGTACCTGCAGAATACTCACAAAACATGCAAAAAACAGCACATGCAAATTCGCTCTCTCGCTCTCTCTCACAAGTGAAATGAGGGAAATGAGGTGGAGATGGGAATATAGTCAAAAAACTGAAATTTTCGCGATGATGGAGATGGACGTGGGAGATGGTGATGATGATGATGGTGATGAAGATGGTGAAGAAAGTAAAAGAAAATCGATGAGAGTGAAGAAAATACCTACAACTCCAACGCGTCAACTCTACGTCTTACCATCACACGCTTGTCCTCAAAGCTCGATCCCCGGCAACGGCGCCAAAATTTGGTGTAGCTCAGTGATGAGTAGCACCTCCTTTAATGTCAATCCGGGAAGACGTGAGGATGGTATGAAGACCTCGAGCAAGTGGCGGCACAAGTGCGTGAGTGAGAAGCACACAAGCATGCACACACATACACACACACGCGCACACAAGGCAAGACAAAGAGTGAGAATCAATGGAGCTTTTTAGATTACTTTCAAAATGCTCTTACAAGTTCGTTTCAATTACAATCTAACCTCAAAAATGAGCTCTCTAGCCCTTTTTATAGTTTTTGACTAGCTTCTGGTCCTGTCCAGACCTAGTGTCCGGCCTAGTTAAAAATTAGGTTCCAGGGCTTATTTGGGGGCTCAAACGAGATCTAAAAAATACGAAAATTGGTACGCAACTACTTCTAAGGCTCCTCAAGCTCAAGGACTCCTTGGCTTGCACAAAATGGAGCTACAAAAAGGTGAAATGATATTTACAATGATTGTTAGTGATAAAAATCACTGTTGTTGTAGGGATTTCTTCTAGTGCTCTGCCATACATATCTTCGAGCTCCCTACTTGCTCTTCCTTCCTGCATGTCCATCTCTTTGATTTGCATTAATGTCTTGAAAAAATATTGGCCTACTTGCCAGATCTTCTTTGACTGCCCTGTTTGCTTGTGTTGTCCCTTCGCTCTGACTCCCTTCTTTGACTTTCATGTCTTGTACGTCCTGGTGTACCAAGGCTACTGCCAACAGAGCTGCCTAAAAATTTATGATGTTGCCATCGTTTTTTTGAAGACTACGAGGATTCCCTGTCCTTCGCCATACGAAGGGGAGGATGTTTGAGGGAAATCTAAACTCTCTTGACTATCTTGTTAAGTGCGACTACGGATGGCAACTTTACTATTTGTGGTTTCAATATAGTGCTACTAGAAGGATGATTTATTCTCCTATTCATAAAATGCAAATGATAGAGTGAATTTCAATGCTCTACCCTGATTTGACCTGCATTGATTATCCTGGAAAAGGTAGATATGGTAAAGATGCATATTTCTTGAGGGATTGGGTCTACATTTGATGGGTAAATCATGCTCTTTCGAAAAAAATAGCAGATGAATTATAATGGAACACCTGAGACTGTACGTAACCGTGCCTGTGTGTTTGAAATTTTTTTATTCTTGCATAAGAGGGGATGGTGTGTGTGTGAGCAAGAGTGCATGTGTGTGGGTGTGTTTGGGTATATGTGTGTGAGGATTTTGATTACGTCCTCGATTAAAAAGTTTTTTATTCGGGGGAGGGGGTTGAAAAGAAGAAAGGGAGGGAATTGCAGGTGTGCGTGCATATGTGTAAAAAGGGAAAAGGAAAGAACCAAAGGAAAAGCGAGTGGAAGCGGGTATATACATATGTGATATTCGAGAGCAATTGTGGGTTCTAAGTAATCCAATTGGACCGACTCCGAGGGGTTAAGCAAAATAAAGGCCTGCACAATCACTTTTTCCGTGGGCTTTAGAGCCATATCACATATACATATACATATACATATACATATACATATACATATACATATACATATACATATACATATACATATACATATACATATACATATACATATACATATACATATACATATACATATACATATACATATACATATACATATACATATACATATACATATACATATACATATACATATACCTATACATATACATATACATATACATATACCTATACATATACATATACATATACATATACATATACATATACCTATACATATACATATACATATACATATACATATACATATACATATACATATACATATACATATACATATACATATACATATGCATATACATATACATATACATATACATATACATATACATATACATATACATATACATATACATATACATATACATATACCTATACATATACATATACATATACATATACCTATACATATACATATACATATACATATACATATACATATACATATACATATACATATACCTATACATATACATATACATATACATATACCTATACATATACATATACATATACATATACATATACATATACATATACATATACATATACATATACATATACATATACATATACATATACATATACATATACATATACATATACATATACATATACATATACATATACATATACATATACATATACATATACATATACATATACATATACATATACATATACATATACATATACATATACATATACATATACATATACATATACATATACATATACATATACATATGCACATACATATATGTATAGACACACACATACACATATGTATACACATATACATACACATACACATACACATACACATACACATACACATACACATACACATACACATACACATACACATACACATACACATACACATACACATACACATACACATACACATACACATACACATACACATACACATACACATACACATACGCATACACATACACATACACATACACATACGCATACGCATACACATACACATACACATACACATACACATACACATACACATACACATACACATACACATACACATACACATACACATACACATACCCATACACATACACATACGCATACACATACACATACACATACACATACACATGCACATGCACATGCACATCCACATGCACATGCACATACACATACACATACACATACACATACATATGCACATGCACATGCACATGCACATGCACATGCACATGCACATGCACATACACATACACATACACATACAACATACACATACACATACACATACACATACACATACACATACACATACACATACACATACACATACACATACACATACACATACACATACACATACACATACACATACACATACACATACACATACACATACACATACACATACACATACACATACACATACACATACACATACACATACACATACACATACACATACACATACACATACACATACACATACACATACACATACACATACACATACACATACACATACACATACACATACACATACACATACACATACACATACACATACACATACACATACAGATACAGATACAGATACAGATACAGATACAGATACAGATACAGATACAGATACAGATACAGATACAGATACAGATACAGATACACATACACGTACACATACACATACACATACACATACACATACACATACACATACACGTACACGTACACATACACATACACATACACGTACACATACACATACACATACACGTACACATACACGTACACATACACGTACACATACACATACACATACACACACACATACACACACACATACACAGACACACACACATACACACATACACAGACACATACAGAGACACATACACATACACAGACACATACAGATACACATACAGATACAGATACAGATACACATACACATACAGATACACATACACATACGCATACGCATACGCATACGCATACGCATACGCATACGCATACGCATACGCATACGCATATGCATACACATACGCATACGCATACGCATACGCATACGCATACGCATACGCATACACATACGCATACGCATACGCATACGCATACGCATACACACACACACATACACACACATACACTTACACACACACATACACACACACATACACTTACACACACACATACACACACACATACACATACACACACACATACACACACACATACACATACACATACACATACACATACATATACACATACACATACACATACACATACACATACACATACACATACACATACACATACACATACACATACACATACACATACACATACACATACACATACTGTTAAAAGCACTTCTGTCAAGTCACTTTTAGTCTCGCTTCGGGTTCTTGGGGATGGTTAGGGGTCTGACAATGCAGAGGCCCTTTATTTAATTTTCCCAAATTAACTATTCAACTAAATAGTAACTATACTTTCAAGGCAAGAGCTTCCGCTACACAGTTACTATTTTTCGTTTATGATTATCTTTACACAGTAAACTTATCGCGCAAGTTAACAATCACACAGTCATAGAGACTTATTAATGTGAATGTAACATTACTGTGTTAATACTTAATACTGCAATTCAACGAACATAATACAGTACTCAGGAATTCTTTAAATCTACACACGATCTTCTCAGCACGGTCGCCCACACAGAGAGTCTGGCGAACCCATCTCTCCTGCCCGAAGAATCACCGTAATGCCTTTTCATTAACACTAATTCTGTACTAGGACACTTGAGTGCCCTAGGACACTTAAGTGTCCTGCTTTTACACCAAATTGATTGATTGTTTTTTATGACATCCTTGAGGCTTTGATGGCATACTCACTTGGATTTGATAGCCCACATCATGTACTTTTACAGAAAAATATGATCTTTCACATTTTACAATTTTGCATGGGTTATTAAATGAAGAAGAAAATGGGAATTTTTTAAAAACTAAACTTTTAGCATAACTGAAAAAATAACACGATTCAAATATTTTGACAAATTGGACATGTTTTAGGAAATGGAAAGCTATTAATGGACTTTGGTAGTGTAAAGAAAGTTTCTAGGGATCTTTGGAGAAGGTTGAACACTTCCATAAGTTATAACCATGGACTCAAAATTTGTCTTCTCTAGAGCACTGCCATTTATCGCACCTTTTAAGGAATGGCTCACTATAATTTGTGTGTAAGTGAGATTGCAGAGAGTTGGCAAGTTATCAATGGATAACCTTCATACTAATTGAATGCATATTTTTATTCAAAGTTAGAAGGCCTCCACTTTGAACTACTAGCCATTGCATTTGGTGCTGACTTTCATGCTGAGTTAGCAAATCATATATTTCTATGTTCATGAAAAGAACATAGCTCCAAAGGTGGAATAAAAAATTATGATGAAAAATAATAATTATTCAAATTCTACTCTAAGTATTAAACCTTCCAAAAATACTCTTTCATGCCATGTTTCATTCTTAATCTCGTCAAATAATATGTGATCTGCAATGGTGATTGTGATAAGAATGAAAAAAATTGGCATACATATTTCATTTGTCAAAAAGAAGATGGCATCCATGATGGAAATAATGAAATGTTTTCAAATGATCCTTATCATTTTATGATATCGAAGATTATATAAAAAACTTTTGAGTATTATTTTTAGTATGTGTTGATGTGTGGAAGGGATTGTGTGTTTATACATATAACAACTATCAAAAAAATATTTTTACTAAATATGTTAAAACTATATATTCTTTTGATCCCATATGTACGTGACTCTTGTTTCTTGGTAGGAACTAGTTTATTTTCTTGGATATCAAGATAAATGTTTGTCATTTAACATTATTTCAATTGGATGTTAATATTTGTATGTGGATATATTGGTTGGTGTCCACACATATATCTAATTTCTTTGTTGTACATTGATCTAAAAAACTTGGTTGATTTTCATAGATTGGTAGTTCCCTTATGTATACACCTTGTTTGATGTCTTATTTTCTTGCTTCATGTGAAGAAACTAGATCTCTTCCATAATTGTACATGCTTTGTTATGTGTCCACAAACTATTCATGATTGTATCTGTAGAATTTGATTGATGCCCACACAATAGAAGATTCTTGGTTGTGTCCAAAGACGTGAAAATTTTGGTGGATTTCAATAAACTATTTAGCCTCATATATGTAAGCTTTGGTTTGTTATGTCACACATTTTCTACTTGGTTACTTGAATGTGTACACCATGGATGTGTCCATAAATTCTTTTGAGTCATATATGTAGGCTTTAATTTTTTGTTTTTGATGACTAGAGTCATAGCAGTTGATTTTATATTTGTATACCTTGGTTTTTGTGTTCATAACTTGTTTGATTGTTGGCATATTTGTGTTGGAGATAGATGTCTGCGGAAGCACACGAACAACACAAGGAGGAAGAAGAAGCTTGGAGCACAAACACACAATATTGAATGTATTACTAGAGAATGTACAAAGATAAGTAGCCCATTAGGGCAATAGGCGTATATACAAGCCGGGGGAAAAAAACCTCCTAAAGAGGGAAAAAAGTGCCCCGACAGTCCTACTTGTTGGAACAAACCAATCACAAATTGGTGATTATACAGATCTTGAAGAAAGCTTATGGTTGGAATGAAGCAAAGAAAGATACTTGTGAAAGTGAAGAAGATTTCAGGATGATGTCTTGTACACATGTGTACATATAAGTGAAAAATCTTGTAAACTGAGTATAGCTAAACCCTTAGGATGATAAGGAGCAATGTCATAGACGCGGGGTGAGTCTAAAGTCATGTATATATAAGTTAATGATGACAAGAAATATGTAAGAGAGTCATTTGTAGATGACAAACTTCAGAAAGGTGTGTAGAGAGTTTTTTTCCCAGAAAATAGCGACGGGTTTTTCTCTGAGTGCTCTCTGTCTGATCATGTGGATTAGAAATCCTTTTGTACACATCTAATTGAGAAGCTAATGAAGCTATGTCTAGAGTTTCAGAATCTAATTCCTCTCCTACTGTGAGAATGATCAATAGGAACATTCATATGTGAACTTTGGAAATTGAAGTCTGAGAGTAGCGCACTTTTCCGTCTCAGTATTTTGATCAGATCTGAGTGTATACTGTAAAGTTTTTGATGAGTGAGCACTTAAAATTTAAGTTAGAAGATAAGGAAGCTATGGCTAAAAGCATTTAGCAAAATGGGTTTCAGATTGGGAGAAATCAACTTAAGAAGTTGACTATGTCGAAGGCGCAACTTCTGAGAGACAGTTTTTTACATGTCATTGATCTTAATGATCAAATTAAACTTTTGGTGATTAGTTTTGAGAACTAATGACTAGTATGATTGCGCAAAGGTATTGCTAATACTTGTGCATCATTTACTTGAAGAAATTTGGAGTTTTGTGCAGGTAAAGAAGTTGATTTCTGAAGCAGACTTTCTGAAGTAAACATTTCTTCACTCAGAGAAGTGTTGATTGAAGTTTTGGTAAAGAAGAACATTGTTTGTGTAAAGTTTGGTTTATAACTGACATAGAAGTGTTCTTAAGTCAGTATAGATCAAACCTTTGGAGATTAAGAGGTCTCCAACAGTGGTATCAGAGCTAAAGGTGAAGTACAAGAGAAGAAAAGACAATTGAAGTTCCGATTGGTGAAGATATTGAAGTTCTTTCAAATCAAAGGAGGACAAGGACAAATTATTGAAGACAACCTGCAGAAGTT
This sequence comes from Ceratopteris richardii, assembly GCA_020310875.1. Taxonomy (NCBI): domain Eukaryota; kingdom Viridiplantae; phylum Streptophyta; class Polypodiopsida; order Polypodiales; family Pteridaceae; genus Ceratopteris; species Ceratopteris richardii. The sequence continues at coordinate 149,347,844 of CM035436.1, read as the reverse complement.
CAAAGCACAAGTTCAAAAAGAATCAAGAAAGACAAAGCTTATATCAAAGGTACATTTTATCCTCATAAACCATAGTAATTGCAGATACAGAAGGTCAAAGGATGGGAGAAAGCTTGCAGATTGATAAGCTAGATAGGGAGAACTATCCAGCATGGTCCATGAGGATGGAGGCACACCTCATGAGTAAAGATTTAATGGCATTCATCACAGGAGATGAAGAAAAACCTGAATTTGCAGATCCTAGTATTCCAACTAGGGAAGAGCTTGCAAATTTGAAGACTTGGATGAGAAAGGATGCTCAAGCAAGGAGTATCATTTACATGGCTGTAAATGATTATCTATTACCTCACATTAGAGGTTTGGAAAGTGCTACAGATGTTTGGAATGCTTTGGAAGAACATTTCCTGAATACAACCAAGTCAAGGAAGTCCTCACTATGGGCTGAGTTCACAACCTTCAAGAAGAAGAGCTCACAATCAATTTCTGATTATGTGGCAAGGATGAAGGATATTGCAGATAGCTTGGGAGCAGTGGATGAAGACATTGAAGAGGAAAAGTTGGTAAGACAAATACTTACAGGTCTGAGAGGAGATGAGAAGTGGAAGCCTTTCATATTGTCCATAGAGTTGTCACTTGATCACTTTACTCCTGATCTTAATCAATTGCTAGGACACATGCTAACCTTTGAGCAGGATCTTAAAGGAGACAATGATAGAAGTACAAGCCAAGCTATGTACTCCAAGGACAAGAAAAAGAATGGCAAGGGAAAGCAATCGAATGATGATGAAGGGAATTCAAATCAAGCTAATTTCACAAAGGGAAAGATGAACTTCAGAGGTAAAGGAAGAGGAGGTAAGAACAAAGATAATGCTAAAGCTTGTTGGATTTGTGGCAGAACAAATCATTTGGCAAATGATTGTTGGTATAACAATCAAAATGGTGGAAGCAATAATCAGAATTATAATCAAAGAGGTAGAGGAGGCAGAAACCAAAGAGGTAACTTCAGAGGAAGAGGTGGTAGGACATCATATGGTAGAGGAGGTGGAAGAAACTTCCAATCTCAGTCCTACAACAACAATTATTATAATTATGCATCAGATCAGAAGGATGACATGACTCTTATCTTGAATGCAACTCATGAATCAATGGGAGAAGATAAAAGAGTGTTTTATATTGACTCAGGATGTAGCAACCATCTGAGTGGGAATCTATCCTTGATGACTGATATGGAAGCAAGGGTGAATGGACATACAGTTCAAACAGGTGATAATACCAAACATAAAGTGGAGAGCATTGGATCAGTGAAGACAAAGAGTGGAAGTACACTTCTGAGCAAGGTACTTTATGTTCCTACTATTCCTAAAAATCTGATAAGTGTAGGGCAAATTGTGGAGAAAGGATATGAGGTAAGATTCACAAATGATGGTGTATATGTACAAGATCCAAATCAGGGATATAGAAACATAATTGCAGGGAAAAAGGAAGGAAGATTGTTCACTCTCAAAGTCCAAGGTAATGTGGGACATGCATTATTTACCTATGGAAGTCAAAAGGTATCTGAATTAGACCTATAGCATAAAAGGCTAGGTCATTTTAATGAGAGAGCTATAAAGGAAATGTCAAAGAATCAGGTGGTGCTTGGATTGCGAAATGTTGAAGGGCAACATATGGTGTACAAGTGTGAAGCTTGTCAATTAGGTAAAGCACATAAAGGTTCTTACAACAGATCAGGGTACAAGCATTCAAATATGCTTGAATTGGTTCATACAGATGTATGGGGTCCCTCAAGGGACTATAGCATAAATGGATCCAGATATTATGTGTTGTTTGTTGATGATGCAACCAGGTGGATTACTTTATATGTAATCAAGGATAAATCAGAAGTTTTCAAGACATTCAAACATTTTCATGCTTATGCAGAAAGGATCACAGGGCAAAAGCTCAAGAGGTTAAGATCAGATGGAGGGGGAGAGTATTTCTCTAAAGAGTTTGATGATTATTTGTGGAATGTAGGTATCAAAAGAGAAGTAACTTGCACGTATTCCCCTCAACAGAATGGAGTAGCAGAAAGGAGAAATAGGACTCTTGTAGAATTTGCAAGAGCCATGATGAAGGAAAAGAATTGTCCAAATTACTTATGGGCAGAAGCTATTAACACTGCAACATACCTTGTGAATAGGTTGCCTTGCAAAGCATTGGATGGAGGAACCCCTTATGAAGCATGGTGGGGTAAGAAACCTACCCTTGATCATTGTAAAGTATTTGGATGTATTGCATATGCTTATGTTCCTTCACAATTAAGACATAAGCTAGAACCAAAAGCAGAGAAGTGTGTGTTTATTGGATATGATGATAGACAGATGGGTTACAGGTTGTGGAGTCCATCCACAAAGCAATTTCTTGTTACTAAAGATGTGACATTTGATGAGCAAAATACATGGTATACAGAATCAACAAATGATTTTGCAGGTGTTGAAGAGATACAAAGAAAAGGAAAGGCAAAAGTAAAAGTGTATGAAGAAAGTATTGATGATGTTGACTTTAAAAGTAGATTGCAGGATCATGTAGAAGAAGGTCCAAGATTTGATCCAGAATCAAATGAGGCTGAAACTCCGAGAAGTGCAGAAATCAGAAGATCTACAAGGGAAAGGAAAGAGCCTATAAGGTATAGTTATGATACATCTTTCCTAACAACAAAAGATTATGCTTACATGGTGAAGACAGAAGAAGATCCAACCACTTATGAAGAAGCCAAAGGTAAACAAAATTGGGAGAAGGCAATGCAGGAAGAGTATGATGCTCTACTTGAAAATGAAACTTGGGAATTAGTACCAAGACCAAAGAATCAGAAGGTTATTGGATGCAAGTGGGTATATAAAACAAAGAGGTTTGCAGATGGTAAGGTGTCTAGATACAAGGCTAGACTTGTGGTCAAAGGTTATGCCCAAACTTATGGGGTAGATTATGATGAAACCTTTAGTCCTGTTGCTAAAATGTCTACAATTAGAACATTGATTGCTATTGCTGCTTGTAAGGGATGGAAATTATCACAATTGGATGTGAAAAATGCATTTTTAAATGGATACATTGCAGATGAAGTATACATGGAGCAACCAGAAGGCTTCATGGAATCAATTGGATCAGATTATGTGTGTAAGCTCAAGAGAGCTTTATATGGGTTGAAGCAAGCCCCAAGAGCTTGGAATTACAGATTGGTCAAGTTCTTGAATGAATGTGGATTTCAAGCATCAAAGGCAGATAGTAGCTTGCTAGTGAAGGCAAGTGAAAATGGATACATTTACATGTGCATTTATGTTGATGATATTATTGTCACAGGAACAGATGCTCAAGGAATCAATGAACTCAAAAGGCAAATAGAGAAGGAGTTTAAGATAAGTGATTTGGGAAACTTATCTTATTTTCTAGGAATGCAGATTGTGTATACTCAACATGGAGTATATGTTTCACAAGAGAGGTATTTGAAGAATCTTCTAGTCAAATTTAACATGGAAGATTGCAAGACCTCAACTACACCATTGGAGGTAAATCATAAATTAAGCAGGTATGGAGGTGAAGAATTCAATGATATGAAGAAATATCAGAGTTTGGTAGGTAGTTTAATATATGCTACCTTGACAAGACCAGATTTATCATATGCAGTAGGTGTGTTGTCACAATTTATGCATTGTCCAAAGAAGACTCATTGGATTGCAGCCCAAAGGGTACTCAGATATATCAAAGGAACCCTAAGTGAAGGATTGTATTATGGTTTCACTTCTGACACAAGAATCAAAGTGTTTAGTGATGCAGATTGGGCAGGTGACTCAGATGATAGAAGGTCTACTCATGGGTATCTCTGTTATGTAGGAGATAAATTAGTTTCTTGGTGTTCAAAGAAGCAACATACAGTTGCTTTATCATCCACAAAAGCTGAGTATAAAGGAATGGTAGAAGCTGCAAAAGAAGTGATATGGTTGAAGACCTTGATGAAAAGTTTTGAGACTGATCATAGTACTCCAATTATTTTTGGAGACAATATGAGTTCTTTGTATTTGGCAGCTAACCCTGTTTTTCATGCCAGGACTAAGCACATAGAGATTCAGTATCATTTCTTGAGGGAAAAGGTACTTGATAAAGAGATTGAAGTAATGTACACTCCAACAAAAGAACAAGTGGCAGATATGATGACAAAGAGCTTGGATGGACCTAAGCTACAGAGATTCAAGGAGATGGCAAGAGTGAAGAAGAATGGAATAATCACAATTAGTGATTGAGGGGGAGCTGTTGGAACAAACCAATCACAAATTGGTGATTATACAGATCTTGAAGAAAGCTTATGGTTGGAATGAAGCAAAGAAAGATACTTGTGAAAGTGAAGAAGATTTCAGGATGATGTCTTGAACACATGTGTACATATAAGTGAAAAATCTTGTAAACTGAGTATAGCTAAACCCTTAGGATGATAAGGAGCAATGTCATAGACGCGGGGTGAGTCTAGAGTCATGTATATATAAGTTAATGATGACAAGAAATATGTAAGAGAGTCATTTGTAGATGACAAACTTCAGAAAGGTGTGTAGAGAGTTTTTTTCCCAGAAAATAGCGACGGGTTTTTCTCTGAGTGCTCTCTGTCTGATCATGTGGATTAGAAATCCTTTTGTACACATCTAATTGAGAAGCTAATGAAGCTATGTCTAGAGTTTCAGAATCTAATTCCTCTCCTACTGTGAGAATGATCAATAGGAACATTCATATGTGAACTTTGGAAATTGAAGTCTGAGAGTAGCGCACTTTTCCGTCTCAGTATTTTGATCAGATCTGAGTGTATACTGTAAATTTTTTGATGAATGAGCACTTAAAATTTAAGTTAGAAGATAAGGAAGCTATGGCTAAAAGCATTTAGAAAAACGGGTTTCAGATTGGGAGAAATCAACTTAAGAAGTTGACTATGTTGAAGGCGCAACTTCTGAGAGACAGTTTTTTACATGTCATTGATCTTAATGATCAAATTAAACTTTTGGTGATTAGTTTTGAGAACTAATGACTAGTATGATTGCGCAAAGGTATTGCTAATACTTGTGCATCATTTACTTGAAGAAATTTGGAGTTTTGTGCAGGTAAAGAAGTTTGATTTCTGAAGCAGACTTTCTGAAGTAAACATTTCTTCACTCAGAGAAGTGTTGATTGAAGTTTTGGTAAAGAAGAACATTGTTTGTGTAAAGTTTGGTTTATAACTGACATAGAAGTGTTCTTAAGTCAGTATAGATCAAACCTTTGGAGATTAAGAGGTCTCCAACACTAGTGTGTTCACACACATCACTACCTAAATATATCAACAAATCCCCCCTGGGAGTGATGTGGTGAACAAGGAGCTGGCACTCATGTATAAGGAAGTGCCAAGCTATGTGGAAATCACTCCACAAAAGGAAGTAAGCCCAAAGCTTTGCGGAAAGCTTCAAACTTCTCCCTAGGCAGAGCCTTTGTGAAAAGGTCTGCTATGTTCTCCTGCGTGGGCACATATGCCAAGCTGATCTCCCCAGCAGAGAACCTCTCCCTGACATAGTGATAATGCACCTCAATGTGCTTAGTGCGAGCATGGAACAGAGGGTTCCTTGCAACTGCCAATGTGCTCTGACTGTCAGTGAAGATGGTGGTGGAAGAAGACTTGCCAACACCCAAATTAGCCATAAGGCGTCTGAGCCACACACACTCAACAGTCGCTGTGAAAGCTGCCCTATACTCAGCCTCACAACTGGAAGTGGCCACAGTAGGCTGCTTCTTGCTCAACCAAGATATACATGAGCTACCAAGCATGAAGCAAAAACCACTCGTGACACACGAGTGTCATAGCAACGAGCCCAATCTGAGTCAGAAAAAGCATGCAAATCTGGCGGTAGTGATCCCCCCTTCGGATAAAACAACCCAAGTAGCCGAGTACCACTCAAGTAGCGAAAGATGCGCTTAACTGCCTTCCAATGCGTGACTCCTGGGCAATGCATAAACCTGCTCATTTGTGAGACAACAAACTAAATATCTGGCCGAGTAATGCATGAGTAAATCAAGCATCCAATAGCCTGCTGATAGGGAACAACATCAAATGCATCTCCAACATCATGAAGACTCAATCGTAAACCTGTCTCCATAGGAGTGGCAATAGGCTTACAGTCTTCAAGGCCAAAATGCTGCAATAATGTGTCAATATATTTTGTTTGACACAAAGCCATTCCACCATCAACTTGCATAAACTGAATGCCCAAATAGTGATGCAAATGGCCCAAATCAGACATCTCAAATGAGGCATGCAAATCAGCCTTGAAATCAACAATATGCTTCTCAATAGGACCAGTGAGCAGCATGTCATCAACATAGACAACAATGATCAGAAGCACATCATTAGCACGCTTAACATATAAGGTGCTTTCAGTTGGACTGTTCTCAAAACCATGTGCAACCAGATAGGCATGTATCTTCTCATACCAAGCATGTGGTGCTTGCTTTAAACCATATAATGCCTTCTTTAACCTGCACACCTGGTTTTCATGCCCTTTCTGCACAAAGCCACGGGGCTGAAAAACATACACTTCTTCATGCAAGTCACCATTCAGAAATGCTAATTGAATGTCCAACTGATGTACATTCCAACCATGATGGGCTGCAAGTGCACAAATGCTCCGAACAGTAGTCATACGGCATGTAGGTGCAAAGGTCTCATCAAAATCAATGCCTCTTTCCTGCGCATAACCCTTTGCAACAAGCCTAGCCTTATACCTGTCAACTATACCATCAGGTTTATGCTTCAGCTTGTATACCCACTTAGTGCCAATGGCCTTCTTGCCAGGAGGCAAGTCACATAAAGACCATGTACTATTCTTCATTATAGCATCATATTCAGATTGCATAGCAGCCATCCAATTTTCTGAATTCTGTGCTTCATCAAAAGAAACCGGTTCATTCTCGTCACAGAGACTAGACACAACCATAGCATAGCAATCTGATGCAAAGGAGGCACTATGAGAGCCTGAACGAGTACGATATGACAAAGGTGCATCTAATTTGCTGTCACGCAAAGTCTGCACTAGCCATTTTGGCATAGTTTTTGCCTACTCAATATCAGCTCTCTCATCAACAAGTGCATCATGTAAATCTGCATCAGAAATAGAATGATGTGCATCATCATATGAAACCTGCAAAGGCTGAGAAGTTGCCTCATTAGGACCAGCACTAGACTGTCCACATGTAAAAAGAGGCATCAAAGTATCATACATGTCTTTGGAGCTAACAGATGTCTCCTTAGTACATGAAAGCAATGGCTGAATATCATCTTCCACAAAGACAACATCATGGCTAACCAGAATGCGTTTAGTCTGTGGATGATACAGACGATAGCCTTTACTTTCAGAACTGTACCCAACAAAAATACATTTTACTGCCTTATCATCCAATTTTCTGCGATGTTGTTCAGGCACTAGTGCATATGCCAAACAACAAAAAACACGCAGATGAGCAACAGATGGCTTGCGGTCATGCCAAGCCTCATATGGAGTGATAGACTGCAGTGCTTTAGTGGGACACCTGTTAAGTACATATGCTGCACACATGACAACCTCAAGCCAGAAACTATGAGGTAAAGCCTGACTCTTGACCATGCACCTTGCCATATCCATGAGTGACCTGTTCTTTCGTTCAACAAATCCATTATGTTGAGGTGTATACGCGACTGTACACTGGTGTTTTATCGCACGTTCAACCAGAAATGCATTAAAATCAGAAGACATATATTCCCCCCCGATCAGAATGGAGGGTGCCCATTTTACATGCTGAAAGATTTTCAGCCAAAACCAAAAACTGTTTGAAGCACATGAACACTTCGGACTTTGCTTTGAGTGGATATACCCATGCATGCCTGGAAAAATCATCAATGAAAGTCACAAAGTAAAGGTAATTTCCAAAAGAGGGTGTCTGCATAGGACCACATACATCACTATGTACAAGCTATAATTTCTGCGTAGCCCGAACTGAACCATCTTTTGGAAGGATGAACGCTGCATTTTGCCCAAAATACAGCCCTCACAAACATGTTTTCCAGGTGCCTCAAGTTTGGGCAAAGAGGAAACCATTTCAGATTTCTGCAGGCGTAGCAAACTAGCAAAATTGAGATGACCAAAGCGTGCATGCCAAAGCTTTGCATCTGACATAGCCTGAGAATCATGAACTGCACATGCCAAATCATTCACAAATCTTTCATAGTCTATGAGCTTATACAACCCATGACATAAAATGCCAGAAGCAATAATCACATCCCCATTTGATAGATCATGAACTGTACACCTGTCATCAACAAATTTCACAACCAAGCCAATCTTGGCTAATGCAGAAACTGATAACAGGTTCTTTTTGATCCCTGGCACAAATAAAGCATCTGACAAAGTGAAAGAACTACCATCAACAGTAGTCAAAATGATCTTACCAACTCCCATAACAGGATAAGAGGAGTTGTTGGCGCATGTAACAGGATTCCCTGTAGGGGCAGGCTCGAGTGAAGAGAAGAAACTGTGCTGCGAGGTAATATGTTTGGTCGCCCCACTGTCAAAATACCAAACATCTGAGTCTACTACAGACATGCACTGCTCATGAGAAGATGGGTCAAAACTGCAGATAGTAGTAAACGCCCATTCTTCTTCCTGCACAAGATTTGCAGACTCTGTTTTTTGTTTAGAGGCCTCTGCAACAACCATTCCAGCCTCTTTCTTCTTTGCCTCTTTAGCAGCCAGTTTTGGACAGTTCTTTATGATATGATCATTCCCTTTACAGTACTTACAAAACAATTTTTGCTTTTTTGATTTCTTCTCATCTTTATCTTCCTTCGAATATGCAGAATTAGCAGATTTCTGCTTACTAGTTGAAGAGCTCCATTTTCCTTTGCCCTTCTGACTAGCCAGGAAAGCTTGATCTGCAACTCGCATAATGGACCTGGACTGATCTTCCTGCAACAGAACAGAGACTAACTCCTCAAATGATAAGGCATTCAGATTACCTTTCATCATCAACCGAAGAGTAGAAGCAAAACTCTGGTATGAATCAGGAAACCATTCAGAACGGTCTGCACAAGTGAGCTATCTGGTATAACCTCATCAACAGAAATCAACTGTTCCTTCAAATCTTTGATCTTTGTTAGGAAACTATCCATAGAATCACCTTCATTCATGTGCTCACTCTCCAACTGTTTTTGGAGGTAAGCAACACGAGCCTCATTCCTAGCTTGGTACAATGTGGTGAGTGTATCCCAAGCATCCCTAGCTGTTCTACAAGAGCGAATATGAGGAATAATGGCACGTTTGACAGACAAAGCTATCAATGCATATGCCTAGGCATCTCTGCCATCCCAATGAATCTGCTCTGCAGTAGGTGCAACAGAAACAGCAGCACGAACAGGAATCTGCAGAATATCATCTTCAACACCATCTTCATCAGCTCCAACACCTATATTTGCAGTACCTGTTGTTACAGGTGTAACAGGACGTCTTTCAACACCCTGCACAATGTTCCACAGTCCTTTTGCAACCAATACATGTTGCATCATATAAGCCCATAATGGGTAGTTGGTACCATCCAACTTATTCTCAACAACCAACATACGGAATACATCACTGCTTTCAGCCATGGCCGGTGACTAAAATACCTTGATGCAGAAAATCGACTGTATCTCAAAAAGTTGAACAGAATTGCCAAGACGAATTCTGCTAGACCTGTGGCAGACTTCGAGACGCTTAAACTGGCGAACAGAAACTGGTATATACCTTTGGCACAAAAAGATGAAATAGCCTGCACAAGCACTGCGATAGTGCGTTCGGAGGCCGAAACGAGCTCAGATCGCGATTTCGACACCACACTGCAAAGCAGTTTTGATCTCGGAAACACCTTGAGTATGCTCACCAAAATTCATACGATTCTAAGACTGCAAATGGAGGAGTGTCGACGGCGCCCTAGATGAAGCGACGACCTGCTCTGATACCAATTGTTGGAGATAGATGTCTGCGGAAGCACGCGAACAGCACAAGGAGGAGGAAGAAGCTTGGAGCACAAACACACAATATTGAATGTATTACTAGAGAATGTACAAAGATAAGTAGCCCATTAGGGCAATAGGCGTATATACAAGCCGGGGGAAAAAAACCTCCTAAAGAGGGAAAAAAGTGCCCCGGCAGTCCTAGTATGTTCACACACATCACTACCTAAATATATCAACAATTTGTACACCTCTATGGATTCCCATAAGTTTGTTTGAACCATGTTTAGAACTCGTTGCTGTTTTTGGTGTACAAAGTCAAAATAATTGATTTTATTTGAATTGAAATGATTTTTCTAAGCGAGTTTGAGGTTCATACTATGTGATCTATGTTTCAAGGAATGTGTATAATTTTTTCTTTCATATGATGAATTTTTTTCTTTTGATAAAAATACACTTGATTAGGAATTTTCATCCTGTTCACTACCATAGCATCTTGAGAGGCTATTTACATGAACACAAAATATGATTTACCGTGTTTTACAATTTTGCATTAACCTTTGAATTACATTCAATAGGCATGTTAAAGGATTTTCTCAAATTCTCTTTGTAGAAGGTGTGTGATTTTTTGGAAAATTGTCAAAAAAGGACACTTAAGTGTCCTGTTTTGGTACCAAAGTAGTGTTAATGGGTAAAAGTTACATCTATTCGCTACGCCTTTTCGGTGTGTGCGATATATGAAAACTACAATAACACTGGCACGCACGGTGGACTCGAACCTAAAAAAGAAAAATACATCTAAGGCTCATCAACTATGCCTTGTATGTACAATGTTCTGGTTAATTTAAATGTTCGGGTGATCTTTTGTTTCAGTGAATCCAACATAATCTTCAATGTGTCTGGCTCTACTAGTTGTGCGTCTGTTCTGAATAAACTTGCCGCAATAATTTGACTCATCAGTTCATCAGTGTGCGTCTCCAAAAATGCTTCTTGTAAATAAAATTCATTAGCTAATGCAGCATCTCTCTCCTGCTTCATATCCGCAATTTGGGCATCAATTCGTGACAATCTTTCTACTTGAGTGCCTAGCTGCTTTTCTCTACGTTCCAACTCTTGAGCTTGATATTGGATGGTTTTATAGTAAGCATCCCTCTCTTTCATAACAGCTTCCAACTCTTTCTTTAGCTGAATCGTCCGGATTGTTTGTGCATCCAAGTCACGACACTTCTGGTGAAGTTTGGCGGACACTTTCTTTAATTCTTCAATGTTTTGCATGGCCAAGTCTTCCATTTCCTGTCCTTTTTGTGTAATTAACGCAAGATCTTCACGCGTTTCTTCCAGTAAATTGCCTAGAGCAATTCGGGCATCGTCTTTGTCCTAGATCAATTGATTTAACTGCTTTATTTCTTCATCGCGAGCGACGAAAAGAACATTCTTTTCATTTAACTCAGAAAGTGTTGCATCGTGTTGGGCAATCAAGTTGTCCTGCTCTACGATCCGTGCTTGAAATTGTTGAAGCTGAACCTGTAGAGCATGGTTCTCTGCTTTGACTGCATTGGCTTCTTCTTGCAACGGAGCAATGTCTGCTTCAAGCAAATCGACTTTGTCATGTAACTCTTGCCGGATATGTTCAGTTGCCAGCTTCATTTGAAGAGGTAATTGCTGGGAAAACTGGATCAGGAGACGACCCATAGATTCTAATTCATGGAACATAAGAGTCGGAGGAGGAAGAGCAGGAAGTGGTTGGGATGAAGAGGCTGAGAACAGTTGAGGGGAGGGTGGTGGAGAGTAGTCGGGAGAAAAGGATGGAGGAGTGGGTGAATCGGGAATTACATTGGCGATTGCACTAGTACGTACTACAACGGGCTCAACAGGGTTAGTTGGTGGAGGAAGGGGGATAAGAGTATTCGGCACCATGACTATTCCGGTCACATTCTGACTTGTCACCTCAGCCTTTGCGATCATTGCCTCAAGATTGGCAATTACTTCCGTTATGATTTCAGCGACGATCTCCTTCACAGTTTCCTCATCCTGTTGATGAGAGTCTGCCCCAGAAGAGACTTCTTTGGATTCTTCTAGGTGTGCACCGTGTTGCTACTGGTTGAGCGGAGAAGAGGGAACTGATGATTCGACATGGAGGGAAGTGGCAGTGTCGTGGAAGACTTCAGTTTCGTGCCCGGCATTGGAGCTCTGCACCTGACTTTCAGAAGGGCTAACACATCTACGTTTGTGGTGAAATAGTTGAAGCAGATCTTCATCGTCATCATCCTCGTCCTCGAGCATTTGAGTAGATTCTTCATGTAACAAGAAAGGAGCGGTTGGAGGAGGCTGCGTGGCTTGGATCACCGGAAAGAGGAAAGTGAGGATATGGGGTAAATGGGAATGAGGGAGGTCACCCTTAGCGATTTGTTTGGTAACGTCACGCAATCACGGTGAATACACCGGAAAAAGAAAGATGTGAAATTTATAGGCTCACGGGATGCAGTATCTATCATCGAATAGAATGGTCGAGAAATACCATATGTGCATTTCTATAAATTTAGGGTGGCTACCAAAAATTGCAGAGCTGTACGCTCTGGTTCAGGTCTGCAAAGAATGGCATACTCATTAGGTGAGTGCCGAGGAAACAATTCTTTCATGGTGGCCACGAAAAGAAGTGGACCATTCTCCAATCATTCCTGAGGGAGTCAAAAAGCTTCAGCAAACATAGCTAAAGTAATGACTACACGAGATGGTAAACAAACAATGGGCCAACACTGCTCTATAGCAGGTGTGGCGGTGATGGCAAAAATGATCTACGCATGGCATGGGTGACACGCCACTCAATGCCAAGGCAATTCAGCAAAGGCCAACAAACCACGAGTGCGCAAATACTCACTCACTTCTGAAGTGAGGCCTGCACGAAAGGTTGCGACATTCGCGAGTGCTTCCATGGCGCACAAGTAAACACGAGAACACAGAATACAAAGAACGCACAATCACACAAACATAATAGGGATTATCAGTGGAAAGAACAAGATTAAGTAAGAGCACGGGAAACATTAGGCAGAAAAAACCTAATCATCGCCCAGTATTGGAGAGATATCCTTCATGATTACGGCATGCATGCATGATAAGAAATAGTAACACAGGGTGGCGATTAATCATATTTAAATACAAAAATGAGGAGACTACGGTCAGTGGTCAATCGGAATACGGGGATAAAAAGAAAAACAAGTGACATGCGAAAAAGACTAAGTACACATCATAGGTTATCAGATGGCTGGTGATATGGGTGAAGCTTAGAACCATTAATCACTTTTGGAAGGAGAACACCAGTTAAGGTCACCAACCGAAAAGTTGTTGGTCCCACTTGTTCAGCAATCCGGTATGGACTGAACCACTGTAATTTAAATTTTCCGACAGATCTGTTGGTTTTAGCATTATAGAATAAAACAAGTTGGCCAACCGTAAAGATAGGGGTTTTGAGGAAACGATCATGAGTACGGGCTTGACGAAGCTGAACTTCTTGAAGAATCAAGAAACTTTCCCAGCGTTGTTCATCCAATGAGCGGACTATATCCAATTGAAATGGAAAAGAGTCTTCCGGCATCAATTTCTCAGATAATGCAATGCGCGGACTCGGTACCACTACTTCGATTGGCGCAATAGCTTCCAATCCATAAGCAAGTTTAAATGGAGTTGTTCCGGTTGCCACTTTGTACGTGGTCTGCTATGCCCATAATACGGCAAGTAAGAGTTGATCCCAACGTTCCGGACATTCGAAGATCAATTTGTGAAGCATATTCAACAGAGTCTTATTGGTACTTTCAGCTAGACCATTAGCACGTGGATAATAAGGTGAGCTAAATTTGTGTACAATCTGAAAAGTCTGAGTCAGTACTTGCATTAAGTTGTTGGCAAAATGTGTTCCTTGGTCCGTCACTATCTCCAGAGGTAATCCATATCGAGGGAAAAACATCCTTCGTCAAACATTTGGCCACCGAAACAGCTGTGGCAGAACGTAAAGACCAAGCTTCTGTCCATCTAGTGGCATAATCTGTATAAGTCAATATGTATCAATTGTTGGTGAGGGTTGCTGGTGGTGTTATTGGGCCAATAAAATCTAGGCCCCACTTCTGAAAGGGTTCCAAAGGTAAGATAGGTTGAAGGGGAAAGAAGTGTCACTGCAAGGGCTGTCCAGACCGTTGAAAGACATCATACTACTGCACAAACTGAACCACATCTCTGTACATTGTAGGCCACCATAGCCCAATTTGCAGAAATTTTTGGTGAGTAAGATCAGCTGCAAAGTATCCTCCAGTGGGTAATGAATGAGCCATGGCAATAACGGATGCCGATTCATGTGGAGGAATACATCTGAGCAGGACTCCAATATGATCTATGTAATATAGTTGACCCACAACCACCCGGAATCGTCGACTGTAGACGGGAATTTTTCGGCACAGAGTAACAGGAGCATTAGGAGGGAGACAACCATCAGTGAGAAAAGTCATTAACATATCATAGTATGTAGGAGCCACAGGAAGTTCTGCAGATTCTTCAGGAGTTATCTCGGTGATGTAAATCGCCGGTGTAGTGTCATCAACACCTATCGGAGACTCATCGGAATCCAGTCGAGATAGAAAATCCACCAAGACATGTGTTGTGCCGGGTAGATGAATAACTTCATAATCGAACTCCTGTAATAGTAAAACCCATCTTGCCGATCTACCACCTAAATGCTGTTGCCGAACCAAGTACACCAGTGTAGCATGATTGTTGAGAGTGATGGTTGGATGCACTCAGGAAATCAGTTGGTGCTGCAAAACCTGCTTCACACCTGCCCTCTTTTCTTTTCAGATATGCTTAGTACACTTGCTTAGCTTCCAAATGACACAAAGAAACCATATATGTACTTTGAAAATGTTTTGGTTAATGATCAACCCAAAACAGATAACTTGGTACTTCAAGAATCAAGAAAAAACTTTCTATTCCTGTAGTGATACCTGCTCAAACTTTTACTCAGTGTGTCCAACACACTTAAAATTGGAACAATTCCTTTTGGGAGTATTAAAGTACCTTAGTAAGCTACCAATCACAAGTGGAATCACTTCAATTGATAAACTATGCAGTGAGAAATAAGTTTAGCAAAATTATAATCACCCCCGACTTTTTAGGAACTCTGCAGACACAGACTAGTGTGTACTTCGAATCATATTTCTCCCAAATGGCTGAATGAAACCCTCTGAGATTTTGTATGCTTGTAGTAGACCTTGAGCTGGTTCCAATGAGCTATAGATCTCTTGATTTGGTTCAGTAGATCCTGCGATATGCTCCTTTGAAGTTGACAGACTTGGAGTAGGAAACTCAGACAAAACAGAGATGATGAATGTATACTTCTATTGATAAATGTGTTTGTACAATCTCATTAGCTTGACAAGCATAGCTACATGAGGTATTATGGTGTTGGCTATGAGGTAGCACTCACACACAATGAGTTACAATGATCAAATGCCTCGGGGAGTGAGCTGAAGTGGCAGGACTAACCGTGACTTTTTGATTGTATCTTTTATAGAGAATGAGTTGAGATTGAATTTGAATTCAAATTCAAATCTCCTATATTCTCTACTCTAGAATTAAGGAGATATTCTCTCCAATCATTCCACCCAAAAATCCACGACTTAATCAATTAGGTGTGATGTAAATGAATGCCAAGTCATATAGACCTTTTTACAATGAGTAAAAGATAATAACTCATAAGTATGAGTTCCTATGCCTTATCCTTCATGTAGAGATATCCTTCAAGGGTTCCAAGTCCATCTTCCAAGGTTCCAAGATTCCAAGCCAATGTGTGAAGGCTTGATATGCACCAACAGCTCCCCCTCAAGCCAAACACTTTGGCTTAAGTCTTCTTCTTTATTCTTCTATTACTTCCTGCAATCCAATCATAGATTTGAATCTGCATAACTTGTTTCCATCCAATGCCTTTGTAAGTAAATCTGCACATTGCATATTAGTAGACACGTATGTCAATTGAATCTCTTTGCTAAGTAACTTCTCTCTCACATAGTGGTAATGAACCTCTATGTGTTTAGTTCTGGCATGATAAATTGGATTTGCTGCAAGGTGAAGAGAGCTAGTGTTGTCACCAAAGATAATAGGTGGTCTTGTGTGTAGACCTAACTCTGTATAAAGAAGCTTCAACCAGATAGCTTCTTGAGTTGCATTGGCAAGCCCTCTATACTCTGCTTCAGTGGATGACAATGCCACTGTAGGTTGCTTCTTGGCTGACCAAGAAATGGGCTTATCTCCTGCAAAACAAATATATCCTGAGGTGCTTCTCCTATCATCCTTGCATCCTGCCCAATCTGCATCTAAGTAAACTTTTATGTCAATATCTGATGTATAAGGAAAATACAAACCATGACTTTGTGTTCCCTTCAAATACTTCATGATCTTCTTTGCTGCCTCTAGGTGAGGTACCCTTGGTTTGTGCATGAATTGACTAAGCACACTTACTCCATATGCTATGTCAATTCTTGTCAAGGTAGCATAGTTCAAACTACCTACCATACTTTGGTATCCTGTAATGTCTTTGATTTCTTCTCCTTCATGAGCACTTAGCTTTTGGTTAACCTCCATTGGAGTAGTAGATACCTTAGCATCCTGCAAACCAAACTTCTTGACCATATCCTGTACATAATCTTCTTTTGAGTGATGTAGATACCTGAATTTGTGTAGACCAATTCAAGACCTAAGAAGTACTTTAATAGTCCAAGATCACTGATCTTGAATTCTTTCATCATCTGTCCTTTGATGTGTCTAATCCCATTGACATCATTGCCTGTAATGATGATGTCATCAACATAAACACATAAGTAGATTACCTCTGTACTACTTCTCTTTATGAATAGAGAAGTGTCTGCTTTGCTCATCACAAATCCTTGGTCTAGGAGGTAGGTGGTCAATCTGTAATTCCATGCTCTAGGTGCCTGCTTTAAACCATACAGAGCCTTCTTCAACTTACAAACATGATGTACCTTTTTTGGATCTTCATAGCCAGGTGGTTGTGACATGTAGACTTCTTCAGATATCCATCCATTCAAGAATGCATTCTTCACATCCAATTGATACATGTTCCAATTCTTGGATGCAGCTACACTCACCAATACTCTGATAGTTGGCATCTTGGCCACAGGAGAAAATGTTTCCTCATAATCAATGCCTTGGGTTTGTGCAAAACCCTTGGCTACCAACCTAGCTTTGTACCTGTTTATTGTTCCATCTGAATTCTTCTTTAGTTTGTAGATCCATCTGGATCCTATCACCTTCATAGAGTCCTTCTTGGGTACCAAGTCCCAAGTATCACTTTCCTTGAGAGCTTCTATCTCTTCATCCATGGCTTCTCTCCATTCTGGTTTTGTAATTGCTTCTTCATAGGTACCTGGTTCTTCATTCAACAAGTCTTTTGCAAGATATACAGAATGTTTAGTTACAAGTGATGTGTCATACCCAAATCTGATAGGCTTCTTCTTTTCTCTTTGAGATCTCCTCATTGCTTGAGTAGAAGTTTCTGGCTTATCCTCTAATTGCTTCATTTTCATCTTTCCTTTGGACTTCCAAGCCTTGAACTCTTCAAGGTTTATTGTATCATCATCTGAGCTTGAATCTTCTTACTGAGTTGGTTCTTCCTTGGTAAGCTTTGGAAAATCTTCATCTATGTCATAGGGTAGACTCACTTTCCTGCATTCATTCTCATACGAAGAGTCATTTTCATCAAATATGACATCTCTGCTTACCTTGAACCCTTTGTTTGTGGGGTTGTAGAATCTGTATCCCTTTTGGTTCAAATCATAACCAATGAAGATACATTTTTCAGCCTTGGGATCTAGCTTTCCTCTTACCTGTGAGGGAATATGCACATATGCTACACAACCAAAGATTTTGCAATGATCCAGAGAGGGTCTCTTACCATGCCATGCTTCATATGGTGTCATGCCATCAAGTGATTTGGATGGCAACCTATTGATGAGATAAGTGGCAGTGGATACACTCTCTGCCCATAGGTAATTTGGCAACTTTTTCTCATTAAGCATAGACCTAGCTGTTTCTACTATAAGTCTATTCCTTCTTTCTGCTACCCCATTTTGTTCAGGTGAATACCTTGTAGTGATCTCCCTTTTGATGCCTCTTTCCTGCAAGAAATCTTCAAACTCATTGGAGAAGTACTCTCGTCCACCATCTGACCTTAGCCTCTTCAAGCTTCTACCTGTTTGATTTTCAACAAGTGCAAGATACCTCTTGAAACAATTAAACACTTCATCCTTATGCTTCATAAAGTATAGAATGGTCCACCTGCTATAGTCATCAATAAAGGACACATAATACCTTGAACCAGAAATGAAAGGGTCCTTGCTAGGTCCCCAAACATCTGTGTGTACCAAATCTAGGTAGTCTTCATGCATGAAACCTTTTCTTGAGTAGGGTAATCTGTGAGACTTACCAAATTGACATGATCCACATTTGTGCCAGCTACATGGTTAGAACATCCTGAGTCAATGTAAAATAAATGATCATCATTTGTACCTATCTTGGAGGTCATATTCATGATCAATAAGGAGTCATCTTGCTCCTCTGTGTAGTTGTTGTAGTCTCTTCTATTTCTGAATCCACCTTGTTAGTTTCCATTGTGGTTGTTGTTGTAGTTGTTGTTGTATTGGTTGTTGTATCCATTGTAGCTTTGATGTTGGTTGAATCTGCCTCTCCCTTGAGAGTATCCACCTCTTGAGTAGCTTCTTCCTCTCTGATTTTTGTAGTTCTTGTAGCACTCATCTGTGGTATGATTGGACAATCCACAGATGTTGCAAGGTGATGAGTTGTAGGGTCTCCCCCTACCTGACTTACCTCCTCTGCCTCTTCCTCTTGATGACCTACCTCTCCCTGCATAATTAGCTTGAGAGGTAGAGCTTTCTTCATCTTGTTTCTTCTTACCTTTATCTTTAATCTTCTTATCAGTATAGAGAGCAGAGGGGTTATTACCTTTTGATTGATCTCCAGCCTTTGTAAACTTTGCTTCATGTGTAAATAGTTGGCCCATAAGTGTTGTGAGATCAGGGGTATGCATGTCCATATAGAGGTCCATTGCAGTGGTGAAACTTTCCCACTTATCATCTGCCTTGAGTCCATTTGTCACTTGCCTGACTATTTGCTCTTCTTCAATCTCCTCTCCAATGCTTGCTAGTTGGTCTGCCACATCTTTGATCTTTGTCACATACTCTGAGACTGATTGCTTGGGCTGCTTCCTAAGGGTTGTGAACTCAATCCATAATTGATTCTTCCTAGCCCTTGTGTTGGAAGAAAAATAGTTTGACAAGGTTTCCCAAGTCTCTTGGGAAGTCTTACAATTCCTTACATGTGGTAAAAGAAAATCAGATATAGAGTTTAAGAGATAAGACCTTGCCAAAGCATCCTTTGCACACCATTGGTTGAGCCTTTCATGTTCATCCTTTGTAGGTAGTCCTCTAGTCTTGAATGAGGGCAACTCCTCATCTCCTGATATGTATCCAAATAGACTTCTCCCTTGTAGATAGGTCTTCATTCTCAATGACCAAGCCTGGTAATTATTTCTATCCAATTTGTCAATGAAGGAAGGGAAACCATCACCCATGTTTACCTTCTTTGCTCTGATACCACTATTGAGAGTGATGGTTGGATGCACTCAGGAAATCAGTTGGTGCTGCAAAACCTACTTCACACCTGCCCTCTTTTCTTTTCAGATATGCTTAGTACACTTGCTTAGCTTCCAAATGACACAAAGAAACCATATTTGTACTTTGAAAATGTTTTGGTTAATGATCAACCCAAAACAGATAACTTGGTACTTCAAGAATCAAGAAAAAACTTTCTATTCCTGTAGTGATACCTGCTCAGACTTTTACTCAGTGTGTCCAACACACTTAAAATTGGAACAATTCCTTTTGGGAGTATTAAAGTACCTTAGTAAGCTACCAATCACAAGTGGAATCACTTCAATTGATAAACTATGCAGTGAGAAATAAGTTTAGCAAAATTATAATCACCCCCGACTTTTTAGGAACTCTGCAGACACAGACCAGTGTGTACTTCGAATCAGATTTCTCCCACATGGCTGAATGAAACCCTCTGAGATTTTGTATGCTTGTAGTAGACCTTGAGCTGGTTCCAATGAGCTATAGATCTCTTGATTTGGTTCAGTAGATCCTGAGATATGCTCCTTTGAAGGTGACAGACTTGGAGAAGGAAACTCAGACAAAACAGAGATGATGAATGTATACTTCTATTGATAAATGTGTTTGTACAATCTCATTAGCTTGAAAAGCATAGCTAAATGAGGTATTGTGGTGTTGGCTATGAGGTAGCACTCACACACAATGAGTTACAATGATCAAATGCCTCGGGGAGTGAGCTGAAGTGGCAGGACTAACCGCGACTTTTTGATTGTATCTTTTATAGAGAATGAGTTGAGATTGAATTTGAATTCAGATCCAAATCTCCTATATTCTCTACTCTAGAATTAAGGAGATATTCTCTCCAATCATTCCACCCAAAAATCCACGACTTAATCAATTAGGTGTGATGTAAATGAATGCCAAGTCATATAGACCTTTTTACAATGAGTAAAAGATAATAACTCATAAGTATGAGTTCCTATGCCTTATCCTTCATGTAGAGATATCCTTCAAGGGTTCCAAGTCCATCTTCCAAGGTTCCAAGATTCCAAGCCAATGTGTGAAGGCTTGATATGCACCAACAATGATCCACATGAAAAGTGAATTTACGGCCCAACAAGTAATGCCGAAATTTCTTAATAGAGTATACCAAACCAAGACATTCTTGTTCTATCATAGACTAATTTCTCTCCGCAGGAGCTAATCGGCAGCTTGCATGGTACACAGGCCGAAACCATTTGTCAATTTTTTGCATGAGGACACTACCAATCGCAATATCTGACGCATCCACGAAGACATGCAACGATTGTTCCGAATCAGGCGGTTGCAGGATCGGGGTGTGCGTCAATAAGACCTTCAATTGATCAAATGCACTTTGGCACTCCTCAGTCCATTCATACTTCCACGGAGCACTGGTCATAAGCCGATTAAGTGGTGTTGCTAAATGAGCTAACCAAATGTCTGCCATGCCACCAGATTTGGCCAAGAAAGCACATAACTTCTTTCGGTGTCTTTGGGACTGGTGCCTCCAACACGGCTGCTACTTTATCTGGATCTACCTGTATTCCTTGTTTAGAAATGATATGACCAAGCAGTTTGCCACAGGAGACCGCAAAAACTGATTTGGTAGGATTCAAACATAACCGATACTCTCGGCATTTTTCAAAACAGCACCGTAAATGATACAGGTGCGCCGAAGTGGCACCAAATAAGGAAAAATCATCCAAATATACTTGCATAAACATGGTCAAGTAAGGTGAAAAGACTTCTTGCATACATCTTTGGAATGTACTCGGGGCTTCCATAAACCGAACCACATTATGGTGCAAGCATAGACACCCCAATTAGTGATGAATGTTGTCTTCGGTATATCCTGTTTTGCCATCCTTACTTGATTATATCCACTGTGGCCATCCAGAAAAGAAAACATTTAGTGACTTTCTACCCTCTTGAGCATTGTATCTAGAAGGGGGAGAGGGAACAAATCCGGTACAGCGGTGGCATTGAGTTTCCGGTAGTCGACACAGATACGCAACTGTTTATTTTTCTTCGAGACGATCACTATTGGAGAGATCCACTCAGCATGCTCAATTCGCACAATAAATCCCACCTTCAATAAACGATCAAGTTCAGCTTTCACTTGTGCCGCATAGTTAGGGTTCATCCTATAACTAGGTTGTTTGATAGGCCTCGCATCCGGTTTGAGCACTACCCGATGTTGATAAATTCATGGGTCAAGATCTTTCATGTCTCTGTAGTCCCAAGCAAAAATATCTGAGAATTCACGCAGGAGTTGTACCAAATCATCTTGGAATTTCTCTACTAATCCTGCCCTAATTTTTACTGGTCTCGGGTTGACTGTGTCATCCAAATTGTATGTTACTAATTGATCCTCCGGTACATAAAATTGGTGAGGTTTCACCAAATCATCAGCTGGATGAAACAGTTGTTGTAAGGTTGCTTCATCCATTGCTAGGCCATCATCGGCTTCTGCTTCTCCGGTCATTGGTACGACCGTACAAGTCATATTAAATGTAGTTCCCTTCAGGGTTATCGAGATGTTACGTACTAAGCCCACTGGATGGACTCGTGATTGGTCTACCATTCGCACAAAAAATTATACAGGTTCGATTTGGGTCCAACCCAATTTCTTGCAGAGTGCGACTGTTGCAATATTCACACCAGACCTGCCATCAATTAAAACTTGGGTAATCTTCTGGTCTTCTTCCATCTCCGGGTGTATGGTCGCAGTCGCCGGAGTACATGAAGGTCCGGTACTAACCTGCTATTGGAATTGCTGTCTTACTCCTGGAACTAAGGCGAGCAACTGTCCCAAAGGGAGTGTGATTGAAGCCTTAGATAGGATGTCCCATACCTAATCTTTTTGGGTTGTGGTTATCACCGATTCTGGTGGTGATTCTAACGTTGTTGGGGCAGAATTCTGTTCATTCAATCTTGCTTGTGGTAGAGGGACCTGTGTTACCGGAATTGGATAAGGAAAAAAAATCGGCTCCTTAGCTGTCCATTGACTAGCCTTTGCAAACATCCGTTGCTACTCACGAATTCCAGGCTCGAAAACTTCAGCTGCTGGTTGCAACTGTTTACCTGATCTTGTTTGAACTACCGCTACTGGGGAAATATAAACCATGTTAGTCATCAGATTTTGTCCTTCCTTCTTCCTTTTGTCGTAATCTGCTGCTTCTTTGCAAAATCTACGGATATGGCCAACGTCGCCACAAAAAGGCACCGAGGGGGTGGAAGGGAAGTACCTTCCGCCGATGTACCTGCATGCCATCGATTTTGATAAAAGTTATTACTTCGTGGTCCTCGATAGTTCCTTTATCCCTGTTGCTGGTTGGGTCGCAATTGTGGTGGCACGTAATGGGTGGCTAGCTGACCTGGTTCCTGTATTATAGCATTTACGATCGCTCTACCCTGCACCTTTGCATTATATGCACAGGTTTCTATTGAGTGTCCTATTGTGTTACAGATGGCACAATACATCTGGTTGAGGGCACATGTAGAACTGGTGTGACGTGGATTCTTGCACTTAGTACAATACACTTGTTTGGACGGATCATCAGCTACGTTCTTACTTACTTTCAACCATTCTAGGTCCTCCGTAAAACCTCCAACTTTGTGCTCCAACTGTAGGCCATCACAATTACAGCGTCCAATGTCATTCCGCCCACACAGCGAATGATCATGATTTGTCTTAACTGTGGGTTCAGTTTGTTAATGAACCATTGTGTTATGACATCATCTGGCAGATTAGCATGTGCCGGAGGTAGCTGCCTTAAGTGAGTTCTAAACAGTGTCGCATACTCTTGGACACTCTGGTGTGGTTTCTGTTGATTGTTCTGTAAATAGTCAAAGATTTCTGCAGGGTTCTTCTTCAACATCTCTCACATCATCATAGTTACCGAAATGATTAATATCATATTCAGTCAACCACCTTGCTGCTTCATTAACCAATGTGGCCTGAAATACAATGGCCTTGTATGCCGGATCCGGTGGATGATTCAACACTGCATAACTGATCTCGAATGTGTCAATATGTGCGTCGGGGTCATCCCCCGGAAATCCAATGAATTTTGTATATGTCACCCGATCGGAACCGGTCGAGGTGGAATGATTGGCTGTGGCTGTTGCTGTTACTGCTGCTGAAACTGCGGTTGTGCCTGTGGAGGTGTTTGCTGCTATGATTGTGAACCACTCATGGTGCTATTGTGGGTAGTATTGTTGTTATCTGTATGTTGAGGGGGTATCTCTTGTCCTTCAGAATCTGTATTATCAGCCTGCTCACCTTTGGGTTCAAAAATGTCATTGAATCTCTTAATTAACTCCAAATCAAGTAGCCTTTCCTCAGCTTTAGTATTGAAATTAGGTAGGCTTGCCCCAAAAAGTGGTGAACGTAATAAGGTTCCTCTAGGCAGCACCGCACTATCACCGGAAAATTTCAAATTCCCACCAAATGGTACCGAACTTCCACCGGAACTTGTCGAACTTTCACCGAACCAGGTTACCCTTTCATCGAAAACGGTCTCACTTGGTAACAAAACTTAGTTTCGAACTAACTCTACACTGCGTCTCTATACAAGCAGACGTCACTGTACCCTCTCCAAAAAGTATCAGATTCACACCGGAATTCACCGGAATCTCATCATGTGTCACCAAACTAGCACTAGAATCACTACGGACTGGCTCGGATCCTTCTGCAACTGGACTTAATTGGCGTGCACTTCTACCACCCGAGGGTGTCCCTAATAAATTTGGAACTGCTCAAGGATGTTGATCTCTCCTATACTTTGGATAGGACTCACCGGAACGAGTAAACGGCATATATCACTGCTTCAACTAGCGGTTACTATTCTCCACTGCTTGCCTTGCGTACTGCTCTTCCCTTACTGACTATTCCCAATTTTCCATCTTCCCACAGACCGTGCCAGTGTTAAAAGCACTTCTGTCAAGTCGCTTTTAATCTCATTTCGGGTTCTTGGGGATGGTTAGGGGTCTGACAGTGCAGAGGCCCTTTATTTAATTTTCCCAAATTAACTATTCAACTAAACAGTAACTATACTTTCAAGGCAACAACTTCCACTACACAGTTACTATTTTTCGGTTACGATTATCTTTACACAATAAACTTATCATGCAAGTTAACAATCACACAGTCACACAGACTTATTAATGTGAATGTAACATTACTGTGTTAATACTTAATACTGCAATTCAACGAGCATAATACAGTACTCAGGAATTCTGTAAATCTGCACATGATCTTCTCAGCACGTTCACCCAGACAGACAGTCTGGCAAACCCGTCTCTCCTTGCCGAAGAACCACCGTAATGCCTTCTCATTAATAGGTAAAAGTTACATCTATTCGCTACGCCTTTTCGGTGCATGCGATATATGAAAAATACAATCCAATTCTGACGACCTAACAATACACATACATATACACATACACATACACATACACATACACATACACATACACATGATGGAGAGTGTTAATCTACAAAAGAACAACCTACTCTTGAAATTAGAGCACCTCTATATCAAGAGTAAGTCAAAACCTTCACCTATTTAGAGGATTAATACTCAATTATAAGGATTCTGAAAAATCTGTGAAGAGGATGATTCTATAGAAAGTCTGCTGCACTTATCTTTCTCATCGACTAAGCAAATGTGTAAAGTTTTTGATAAAACTTTTCTCGAGGTGTTGCCTAAAGATTGCACACCTCCTCCAAGTTAAATTACTCGAAAAGATTAAGTAGATTTTGAGAAATCAACTTGACAAGTCACCTATGTCTAAAACTGTACTTCTGAGAAGTCGATTTAGACACCTATAACTTCTAAGACATGGTTCTCCAAGAATAGAACCCGTTTAAGCAAATGCTTTTAGCCACCAGTAGCTTACCTTCCAACTTAAAGATTGAGTGCTTGCTTACTCAAAAATTTAAACTGTGGAGTGAGAAATGATCAAATCATTGACTTCAAATTTTGCACCTGTTTCAGGAACCAGTGAACACTTCTTCACATACAAATGTTCCTACACACAATTCTCTTAGCTTGATCACAATTGGAAGCTAAAAATTTGTACAGAGGTCGATCACCTATAGACTTAGACTTATACAAAAGCATTTCACAAAAGATCTAACACAGTAAGAGAAAACTCAGAAACATCGGGCGCAAAAATCTTTCATTTCTGAAGGAGTTTACAACTGAATGATGAGAGAGAATTCAACTAACTTCTCATGTGTCTAATGACTCTTACAGCTTCTCATTTCTCTATTCTCGTGCTCTCTCATATTTGCCCCGACACTTTCATAGCATATATATACAAAAATTTACAACCTTATGACTTCTTAAAGACATAATTGAACTATCTGTACATATGTGTACATGTCTTCCTCTTCTGAATGTATACTTCTTCCTTGCTTCATAACTTGAATCTTTCCTTCAAATCTTGAAATCATTTGCATGTCAAAACATCAATTGGTGATTGTCCTGCACCAACAGCTCCCCCTCAATCATCAATTGAGGTTTTCTCTATCTTCTTTATACCTGCCATGTCTTTGAACTTCTGTAGCTTTGGTCCATCCAAGCTTTTGGTAAGCATATCAGCTATCTGATCTTTTGTTGAAGTATGTATGATTTCAATCTCTTTATCCATCACCTTTTCTCTCAGAAAGTGATACTGAATCTCAATGTGTTTAGTCCTGGCATGAAAAACAGGGTTAGCAGCTAGATACAATGAACTCATGTTATCTCCATATATGATAGGTGTACTCTGTATAGTGTCAAAACTCTTCATCAGAGTCTTAAGACATATTATTTCCTTTGCAGCTTCAACCATTCCTTTGTACTCTGCTTCTGTAGATGATAAAGCAATTGTATGTTGCTTCTTTGAACACCAAGAGATTAACTTATCTCCCACATAACACATGTATCCATAGGTTGACCTTCTATCATCAGGATTACCTGCCCAATCTACATCACTATATACTTTGATGTTTGTATCTGATGTAAAACCATAATACAAACCCTCTTTGAGTGTACCCTTAATGTACCTCAAGAATCTTTGACCTGCAATCCAATGTTCTTTCCTAGGACAATGCATGAACTGGGACAAAACCCCAACTGCATATGATAAATCAGGCCTAGTTAATGTAGCATAGATAAGACTACCAACCAAACTTTGATATAACATCATACCCTTGAATTCTTCTCCACCATATCTGCTCAATTTGTGTTTCACCTCCATTGGAGTAGGTGCTACCCTGCAATCATTCATTTTAAACTTGATTAACAAGTTCTTCAAATACCTTTCTTGAGTCACATACACTCCATGTTGATTATATGAAATCTCCATGCCCAAGAAGTATGACAAATCTCCCAAATCATTGATTTTGAACTCTTTCTCCATTTGCTTCTTTAGGCTTTGAATGCCTTTCTCATCTGTACCTGTAAGAATTATATCATCAACATATATGCACATGTAAATGAACCCATCCTCACTTGCTTTAACAAGAAAGCTACTATCTGCCTTAGATACTTGAAATCCAAGTTCCTTTAAGAACTTTACAAGCCTATAGTTCCATGCCCTTGGGGCCTGCTTCAAGCCATATAAAGCTCTCTTGAGCTTACACACATGATCTGGATACCTTCCATCTCTGAATCCTTGAGGTTGCTCCATGAAAACATCATCTGAAATATAACCATTCAAAAAAGCATTCTTCACATCTAATTGAGACAATTTCCAACCTTTACATGCAGCAATTGCTATGAGTGTTTTGATGGTTGTCATCTTTGCCACAGGACTATAAGTCTCATCATAATCAATAACATATGTTTGAGCAAACCCTTTCACAACAAGTCTAGCTTTGTACCTAGATACACTTCCATCTGCAAACCTTTTTGTCTTGTAGACCCACTTACATCCAATGATCTTCTGGCTATTTGGTTTTGGAACCAAATCCCATGTTTGATTCTCCATCAATGCATCATATTCTTCCTGCATAGCTTTCTCCTAATTTTCTTTACCCTTTGCCTCTTCATATGTAGAAGGGTCTTCAACTGCTTTTATCATGTAAGCATAATCTTTGGTAGCCAAAAAAGAAGTATCATAGCTATACCTTGTAGGTTGCCACTTGTGTCTTGATGACCTTCTAAGTTCTCCACTCCTTGAGGTTTCTGGTTCTTCACACTCAGGATCAAATCTTGGCATTTCTTCAACTTCAACCTACACTTCATTATTCTCCTCTTCATCAAATACCTATACCTTTGATTTACCTTTCCTTTGACTCACAACTTCTTCATCACCTGTATTATCATTGATAGTACCTGCATACCAAGTACCTTGCTCATCAAAAGTAACATCCTTAGATACAGTGAATTGTTTTGTGGATGGACTCCACAACCTATATCCCATCTGCTTATCATCATAACCAATGAACACATACTTTTCAGCTTTAGGTTCCAATTTGTGTCTCGAGGGGGTGCTAAGTACACATAGTTTATCCACTTTTCACATCCTTTAACTATCAAAACTGTTTTGGTGTACTCTGGCCAAGACCTTCTTCGAAAGATAGGGAAGTAGCATGGGTTATGTTGGAGTAGGTCTATGACAAGCCTAAGTATTGGCTTGAGCCCCACAAAGTCATAGAAGAAGCCTTAAAGTGAAGACAATGTAAAGTTCACTTGTGAACTACCTCTTGTAACTTTTGAAGACTTTACTTAATGTAAAAGTGAAAGAATCTTAAGTGGTTGAGTCGACTTGATAAAAAAGGGAAAGAGGAGCCACGAATTCGTGATTTGTGGTAGATAGAGAATCAAATCAATCACTGATTGATTGGAGAGTGATTGAGGGAAGTTAGCCTCCCAAACTCAACTATAAATAGATGGCAGCTTTAGTCGTGGTTATTGAGACCTATGTGAAGACCTCCAAGAGCTTAGCTTTATGCCATATCAAGGTGTGATTACAAGGCACACGTACGTATTAGTAAGTCCATTGTATTGTACAATCAATATACTTTCATTTTCATGATCATTTGAGTTCATATTTCCATGTTCTTGTGAAGTCTACTACTCATTGGCATATCTCTCAGTTTTCTCAGTCAGATTCTAGAGATGGTTTCTCTGAGCTTGGTGCATCATTTTCAGTGCTTTAACTTGGTATTGTTAGCTCTATAAGTCTACTATATGCTCACCAATTTTCACTTCATTTGGGTATTGCAAACTTCAGTTATGATCAGTTGAAGTCAACATTATCTGTGCATTTTCACTTCTCTGTCAGGTACCCAACATTTTTACTCATCATGTCAGAGCTATTTTGCAGTTTGTACTTATCAAAATTCAATGATTTAAAGCTTGTTAGATTCAGCTTACTGTCTAGTATAAGCATAAAAATTTTTATAATCATTGGAGTCTTAAATCTTGAGTTATGTTTATTTTTCTGCTCACTGGTCTCATTACTGTAGTAGCCCGTGAAAATCGAGATGATGTCATCACTTGTTAAACATGATTCTCGGTGTATGGTTCATTATTTTTTATGAGATTACTCTTGAAAGTTAGCGCTTTAGGTTAACTAGAATTTCCCAAAAGGAATTAAGCTAATTACTACTGTGCTTAGAGAATTATGCAAAACACTGGACATGTGTATGAACTAAAATAGCAAGTTCTTCACCTCTGAGCTAACTCCAACTTATTTGTTTTGATCTATCTTTTTGAGAAAGATCTTCTAAGGTACATAGGGTGGCTAATACATCCAATGGCAAGCTAAAAGGGCCCACCACATACTCCTAGAGTTCATTTGGCTGGTGTAGATCAATGATTTTGCAACACCTCTTCATCTTCAAGCACATACCTATCCATCTCTTGAGAGTGGTATCAGAGCAAGGTTGGACAAAATGGTAGATGGATTTCCTTCATCAATTGACAAATTGGACAGAGGTAACTACTCAGCTTGGTCATTAAGAATGGAAGCTTATCTCCAAGGTAGAAGTTTATATGGTTATGTGGCTGGAGATGAAGATATGCCAAGTTTCAGGAACAAAAGTCAACCAACACAAGAAGAGCAAGAGAGATTGAGCACATGGTGCTCCAAGGATGCACTTGCAAGGTCTTATCTCCTCAACTCTATCTCAGATGTTTTGTTGCCTCACATTAGAAGTTGTAAGACATCTCAGGAAGTGTGGGATGCACTTGAAGCTTTCTTCTCTTCAAGTACTAAAGCTAGGAAGCATCAACTGTGGCTGGATTTCACAACTCTCAAGAAGGCTCTAAAACAAAATGTGACTGATTTTGTCACAAAGCTCAAGGACATAGCAGATCAGTTGGGAAGCATTGGAGAGGTAATAGATGAAGAGCAAATTGTAAGGCAGGTCATCAATGGCTTGAAGGTAGATGAAAAGTGGGAAGCATTCACCACAACTATGGATTTGTACATGGACATGAATGTACCTGATTTCAATACACTCATTGGACAACTACTTACTCAAGAGGCAAAGCTTATAAAAAATGGAGAAAGCTCTAAAGGTAATCAATCTTCAGCTTTATACACTGATAAAAGCAAGTCCAAAGATAACAAAGGAAAGGCAAAGAAAGTGGATGATGAAGCAGGTACATATCAAGCTAACTATCCAGGTAGAGGAAGACATGGCAGAGGTAGAGGAAGAGGAGGTAGACAAGGCAAGGGGAGATCCCAAGACTCCAACTCATGTTCTATTTGTGGACTAACTAATCATACAACAGAAAATTGCTTTAGGAATTCCAGGAATCAAAGAGAAAGAGGATACAGTAGAGGAAGTTATGGCTACTCAAGAGGAAGGTTCAACAATTATCATGGCAACTATAACAACTACAATCATTCAAACTATCAAGGAGGCTACAAAGGAAGGAGAGACTTCAATAACTACACAAAAGACTCAAACAAAGAGGATTCATTATTGATCATGAACATGGCTATGCCACAAGGTAAATCTGATGAGCATGTTTTCTACATAGATTCAGGTTGTTCAAATCGTGTGGCAGGAAATGTGGCACTCTTATTAGATTTAGAAGATCCAAGGAATAAGCATGAGGTACAAACAGGAGATGACACAAAACATCCTGTGGAGAAAATAGGCAATGTCAAAGCACCTGATGGAAACATCAACCTACTCATAAGGTACTCTATGTCCCTACCATTACAAAGAATTTGATAAGTGTTGGGCAGATAGTAGAGAAAGGGTTGCAAGTCAGGTTCACAAAAACAGGAGCATTTGTTGAAGATCCAAGTCAAGGATTCAGAAGAATTGCAAAAGGTGAAAAGGCATGTAGATTGTTCACATTTGAATTACAAGACACTAGAAACATTGCTCTCTTTAATTATGGTAGTCAGAAACTCACAAAATTGGAAGTATGGCACAAAAGGTTAGCACATATTGGTGAAAGGTCATTAAAGCAAATTTGCAGGGACCAAAGTGTACTTGGACTTCCTAATTTGTCAAAACAACATATGATTTATAAGTGTAGTGCATGTCAATTTGGACATGAGGCAGAAACATCACATCATGGCCTAAGAAGCTCTATGAGGGAAAAGAAAAAACCAGAAAGGTATGGGTTTGACACCTCATTAGTAACTAAACATTCTATCTACATAGCACATGACATAAATCAAGAGGAGCCATCATCATTTGAAGAGGCCAAAGCAAAAACAGAATGGAAGCATGCAATGAAGGAAGAGATTGAATCACTTGAGGAAAACAACACTTGGGATTTGGTGCCCAAGACTTCATCCATGAAGGTAATAGGCTCAAGATGGGTCTATAAACTCAAGAAGAATTCTGATGGTTCCATTAACAGGTATAAGGCAAGGCTTGTAGCAAAAGGCTTTGCACAAACTCAGGGAATTGATTATGAGGAGACCTTCTCTTCTGTGGCAAAGATGCCTACTATTAGGGTTTTGCTTAGTATTGCCTCTTCCAAGAATTGGAAAATACTTCAACTAGATGTAAAGAATGCATTCTTGAATGGTTGGATAACAGAAGAGGTATATATGGCACAACCACCTGGTTTTGAGAATCAAGTTTATCCTGATTATGTGTGTAAACTTAACAAAGCATTGTATGGTCTCAAGCAAGCTCCAAGAGCTTGGAATTTCAGGCTTGTTTCATTCTTGTAGGACAAAGGATTTCAACCAAGCAAGGTAGATCCTTCACTCTTTATCAAAAAGAGTAATTCTGAGATCATCTACCTATGTGTATATGTAGATGATATTATATTGACAAGAAATGATGCAGATGGTACGAAGAAGATCAAAGATCAGATGAGAGAAGAGTTCAAGATAAGTGATTTGGGTTCACTTACCTACTTCCTAGGCTTGGAAGTTGTCTACAAAGATCATGGTTTGTTTCTCACTCAAAGAAAGTACATTAAGGACATGTTGGCAAAATTCAAGATGCAAGATTGTAAGATTGCAAGTACTCCAATGGAGGTCAATCACAAATTGAGCTCACATGAAGGTGAACTCATAGAGGACATCACATCATATCAAAGTCTAGTGGGTAGTCTCAACTATGCCACATTGACAAGATTAGATATATGTTACAGTGTGAGTGTGCTAAGTCAATTTATGCACACACCAAGGAAACCACATATGGATGCTGCCAAAAGGATTCTCAAGTATCTCAAAGGAACCATAAATGAAGGACTTTATTATCCTTATGTATCTGATTTAGGTTTGAAGCTATTTTCTGATGCAGATTGGGCTAGCTCCAAAGAAGATAGAAGGAGCACTTCAGGTTATCTTACCTTTGCACGTTCAAAGCTTATTTCATGGTCATCCAAGAAGCAACCCACAGTTGCTCTCTCTTCTACTAAAGCTGAATATAGAGGCCTTGCCATAGCTACACAAGAAGCTATGTGGAGGACGACATTATTCAAAGATCTTGGATTGGAGTTTGGAACTCCAACTATTTACGGTGACAATATGAGTTCTATTCATTTGGCTGCTAATCCTATTTTTCATGCAAGGACTAAACATATTGAAGTTCATTATCACTATGTAAGAGAGAAGGTTCTAAGCAAAGAGATTCAAATATTCTCATATGTGTCCACTCATCAACAATGTGCAGATATTCTAACCAAAGCATTGGATGGTACAAAGCTTTGCAAATTCAAGGCTATGATTGGTTTACAGGTAATCTTGGAAGATTGAAGACCTCAATCATACTTGGCTTGAGAGGGAGCTGTTGGAGCAAGTCTATGACAAGCCTAAGTATTGGCTTGAGCCCCACAAAGTCATAGAAGAAGCCTTAAAGTGAAGACAATGTAAAGTTCACTTTGTAAACTACCTCTTGTAACTTTTGAAGACTTTACTTAATGTAAAAGTGAAAGAATCTTAAGTGGTTGAGTCCACTTGATCAAAAAGGGAAAGAGGAGCCACGAATTCGTGATTTGTGGTAGATAGAGAATCAAATCAATCATTGATTGACTGGAGAGTGATTGAAGGAAGTTAGCCTCCCAAACTCAACTATAAATAGATGGCAGCTTTAGTCATGGTTATAGAGACCTATGTGAAGATCTCCAAGAGCTGTGCTTTATGCCATATCAAGGTGTGATTACAAGGAACACATATGTATCAGTAAGTCCATTGTATTGTACAATCAATACACTTTCATTTTCATGATCATTTGAGTTCATATTTCCATGTTCTTGTGAAGTCTACTACTCACTGCCATATCTCTCAGTTTTCTCAGTCAGATTGCAGAGATGGTTTCTCTGAGCTTGGTGCATCCTTTTCAGTGCTTTAACTTGGTAACGTTAGCTCTATAAGTATACTATATGCTCACCAGTTTTCATTCCATTTGGGTATTGCAATCTTCAGTTATGATCAGTTGAAGTCAACATTGTCTGTGCATTTTCACTTCTCTGTCAGGTACCCGACTTTTTTACTCATCCTGTGAGAGCTGTTTCTCAGTGTGTACTGATCCAAATTCAATGATTTAAAGCTTGTTAGATTCAGCTTACTGTCTAGTATAGGCATACAAATGTTAAGAATCATTAGATTCTCAAATCTTGAGTTATGTTCATTTTTCCGCTCAGTGGTCTCATTATTGTAGTAGCCCGTGAAAATTAGGATGATGTCATCACTTGTTAAACATGATTCTCAGTGTATGGTTCATTATTTTTTATGAAATTACTCTTGAAAGTTAGCTCTTTAAGTTAACTAGACTTTCCCAAAAGGAAAAAGCTAATTTTTGCTGTGCTCAGAGAATTATGCAAAACACTGGACATGTGTATGAACCAAAATAGCAAGTTCTTCACCTCTAAGCTAACTCCAACTTATCTGTTTTGATCTAGCTTTTTGAGAGTGATCTTTCAAGGTACATAGGGTGTCTAATACATCCATTGGCAAGCTAAAAGGGCCCACCACATACTCCTAGAATTCATTTGGCTGGTGTAGATCAAGGATTTTGCAACACCTCTTCATCTTCAAGCGCATACCTATCCATCTCTTCATAGGTTATACTTGATGTATAAAGGCATGTTATTCCAAGTGCATACCATTTCAGGGTATGTTTCAAGCAGACGTATCCTCCAGGTAGGTTGAAATATATTCCCATGCGTGGCGCTTGCAGGAATGTCATCTAGTGCAAACTGTGTCGCCGAGGTTGGTTCTTTTGTTGTGCGCTGCTTTATTTTAGCATTATAATCTGCCATTAGTATGCAGAATGGAACATACAAATCATCGGACGTGCCAATCCACCGATGATGGGAGAGGTTTCTCAAGTAATCCGATTTGATGACGACTTCTTCCAATCGGGACATAGACTGTATTTGTACTGCAACTCTCTCATCATGGGTTGCACCAACCTTCTCTAACTTTTGCATCCATTCAGGAGCTTCGATCTCAATTGTGTCCATTCCTTCCTCTCTTCGCTTACCCCTTGGTGCAGGCATGGGTACGTATGGGTCTTCAAAAATCTCCTCGACTTCAATTGGAACTAAGTCCTCAGGTTCCGGCTCCACGAGGGGAGAGGGTTGGCGCTCATAGTGAAGAACTTTATTTCATAGTTCTTCCAGTTGTGCTCTGAGTTCTGCGACTTCTTCAGATGTGTCTGCTGCGGCTGTGACTTCTTTTGGTGACTCTTGCTGAGCTGCCAGTTGCTTTAGTAGGTCATCCCTCTCTTTTTCTAAGGCTGCGTGGGCTTCCAGGAGATCGGCGTGTGTTTCCAATACAATTTGCATGTTTTTAGATGGGATGGCCTTGAAATTCTCTAGGTCGATTCCCTGCGGTGAACCCTCCATTGCTACTTCCAGGTTTTCTTCGTTCTGTTTCTGTAGTCGCTTATTTTCTTCGAGTGCTGCGGACATGTGCTTTCGTAGTAAGGCGAGGTTGCGTGGAATCTTGAGATTGTCCGTTATCTGAGCATGTAACATATCATCGAGTTGTTGTTTTTATTCAGTATCTGGCTGGGGTGGATTGGCTACTAATTGATCATGTTGTGCATGTAAGGTATTAAACTGCTGTTGTAATAGCCTCTTCTCCTTCTCTA
This sequence comes from Ceratopteris richardii, assembly GCA_020310875.1. Taxonomy (NCBI): domain Eukaryota; kingdom Viridiplantae; phylum Streptophyta; class Polypodiopsida; order Polypodiales; family Pteridaceae; genus Ceratopteris; species Ceratopteris richardii. Next base: position 149,312,603 of record CM035436.1, on the reverse strand, counting down.
AATTAATGAATCTTTCTTGTAGCGTTTCATGATTTCTGAATAGGCTCATATGCTGAGCATCTAGGTGTTGGTAATGCTATTGTAGTTGAGACATACACTGGTACAAAGTATTAAATACATTATTAATAGGAGTGGATGCAGGGAAGGTGTTGAATGCAGGAGGGTAGGGAAAGGGGGAAGGGAGTGTGTATGCTGTGCTTGAGAAGGGTGAAGTGGGTGGTGGGGGAATGGGAGATTGTGGGAATATGGGGGGAGGTAGAGGTGCGGAAGTGGGTGAGATGTCCATGAAGTCATGTGTGGATGCGGTCATGGGAGTGATTGTGAACATGGGAATTGTCGGTGTGGTGATGGTTGTGAAGGTGTAAAGTGGTGTGTGCAATTGTGAATATGAACCACCAAGAAGTGTGATAGGGGGAATGGGGTTTTCAATGGCGACATTTCAAATTACAGTGTCAGTGGTGGCATTTACAATAGGGGTGGTGATAGGTTGTGCGGATTGTGAGGGTTGGCTCATAGTCTGTGCTTCGCTTTGGGAAGTGGACTCTGAGGCTGTGACAGTGGTGGTGACACTGGTGGTAGGAGGTGAAGGTGGTGGAGTGGGAGGGGAGGGTGGTAAAGGGGGTGACGGGGTGCACTTGAGGTATGGGCTTCATTAGTGTCATGAATGGTATGAGCTATGCCCGTGGTCGTGGATATGGTGCCCTGTGGTTCTGATACCAATACATTCATTTGTTTCCCTGGTCGAGGGGGACGTGTGCCGTATCTTCGCTCAGATCTTCTCGAGTGTGCAAGGGCGGTATGTACTATCTCAGGTACCCCTAATGCATCAGCGATCATGTCAAGGGTTGCTCTGTATTGTTCATCCACAACTTCCTCTTCAAGGATTTGGTTCATGAGGGCTTTTCCTACTGCGAGGGATAGTTTGTGTTGTTCTTGAACTCGGTTGATGGTATCATACAGTTTTTTCAATTGCTTCGTATAAGCAAGGGCACCTTCAAGTTCTGGTACAACTTCTTGCTCATATTCATGCTCTTCTTCGTCGGATAGTCCTTCTTGTTCATCCTCTTGCTCCTCTTCTGCAGTCTCCTCTTCATCTTCATCTACTTCAACAACTTCTGGTTGGATTGGATGGGGTCGGTTCGTGACTGTCTGTTGCCGGCTTGCTTGCTCTGCCTCAACTTCCAAATTATTAGCATTAATTACTCTGGCTAGTTCCTCATCAGTTAGATCTTCTAGTGTAAAGCCATGAGGGAACTCTAAGTCGATGGGTATGGGTGGAAACACCAGATTTGGTCCTTCTACGCTATGCCTTGGAAATCTCATAGTGAAGGGTTGCACTCACCTTGGAAGTCGTGGAGTTGTGTCCGGTGTCAGTGTAGCACCTCGGGCCTGTGCACAAGGCATCTGAACTGCTCCCCTCATTTTCTTGGATGGAGGCCCTGCGGTTGATAGTCTCCGTTGAAATTCTTGCACCCTGGTCCAAACAAGTGCCCTTTGAATTGGCACATCATATGCCAAGCATCGGTAAACAATCCTTGTGAGAGCACAACATCCATAAAGTACTGACTTTTGCTTCTTATACCACCGTTGATGTGCTAAGTGTATTTGGTCAATAATCCAATGAGGCATGTTGATTGTCAAATCGAAGGCGTCTGCTAAATATAGACTGAACCAGATCTTCTTGGGTGGCATCGTGAATCTCTCTTGAGCAGGGAACGCCAAATGTTGCACGCACATTTGGAGGTGAATGGCAATAGTTGGTGTCATTGCCACCATGTCCTTGAGTTTAGTCAGGTTCCTGTTTTTCATGTTGTTTGGGACCATTGACTCCTTCTCTATGGGGATATGCATGCCTTTCATGTCAAGAGCTTCCCTTAACAAATTGTTCGTCAATTTGAAGTGCTTCAGTTCATTACCTCTTGTAAGAGATGGTAGGACAAAGGTGCTATACCCCTTTTTCTCTTTACTGGGAGTGAGGGTGCTAATCAAATATGAACACCTTAGAAAGTCCGGCTTCGGTAACTGTGCTTTGAAGTAATCATATAGTCGTGCCTTCTTCCATATCGGTTTCAACCTTTCATTGTTTTGAAGCCTCTCAAACTCTCTGGTAAAGAAATGATACCGACCCCAGCGTCCGTTGAACTCTATTTTTGCCTCCCACAAGTAAGTGCCTTCTCCAAGAGGTCCTGCCACATCACTAAACCAATGTGAGTTTTTTCTTATTGGTGATGTGTGCCCTTGGGGAGGATTCTGAACAAGTATGGCATGTAAAGCTCTCAAAGCCACTGGTATTTCCTTCAATCCCTCCTCAATGGGGAGACTTTCAATGTCCACAATCTGAGGGTTGGTGCCTACCTGGGAGCTAGTTCCTGCAGCCTCGGCCATATTGAAAGGGCTGGTCACCGATTCTCTGAGAATATACAAATGAATGTTAACATTGCAAATGGACACCAAGTGGTCATGTGTCCCCGTTACAACATTAACATGAGTTTTTAGTGATATGTTAGTTAGTCAGTGAGTGTGCGGTGATTGTAGGTGTAGTTAGGGGATGAATTGTCCTAAAAGTTAAATGGAAAGATGTAGTGTGAGAATGATGCAGTTAGTAGGTAGGTGTGAATTTACAAATGGGGGTCGGGGGGTTTATTACAAGCTTTGGGCTGCCAGTCATAGGGAATGGCTTTTGGTTTTGTGGAGACTCTGGAGGGCTTGTCTACCTGGGAATGAGGCTTTTTAGGGACCCATTTTCAAGTGATTCTGCTCGTACTCATGGGCGAAGATGTGTTCGTGCATGTCAAATAGGAGTGGGTGTCAGTTGTTCGAGTGAGTGAACCATGTTGTATAGGGTGTGGCCTCTGTGTAGCTATTTGAGCCTGCAAGCAAGCCTTAGGCACCCAAATTTGTCTTGATTGTGGGCTAGCCTTCATCGACTTCTTGGGTATCCAGATAGACTTCACTTTCACAGGAGAATTTTTGGAAGCACCCACACTTGTTTTGATGGTTGAGACACCGTGCTTTGTATTTTCTTTTGGCATCAAGCATAAGTCCTCTGCTTCCTCTGCATTTGATCCACCTTTGGTTGCTGTGTCCCTATGGTTTTTGGAAAAGAAGGGAGTTCCCTCACATCCTTGACTTCTTGGTTGAGATAATCATCCCTCTACATCACATAGTTTCAGACAAGAATAACATGGTCATCTTCATGTGTACTCCTGGAAGGACCAGGAGTTTGTGCCTTTCCTAGTTCCTTGAGTGCTTCATTCTCTAATTCAAGTGTAATGCGGTTCTGATTTACCCAGACCTGAAGAATTCCACTTCTTAGGTTTAGGTTGACTGCATGATCATAGATCCAGTCTTGACCCAAGACAAGAGGTTCAGTGAGATCCTCGTCTTGACACACTAGCACTTTAACTGTCATTAAAACATCTTGAATGTAGAGGGGAAGTTCCACCTCGCCCATGCAAGGGGTTTCCACTCCTCCCAATCCTATGAGATATGCCTCTATAGGATTGACACTTAATTTCAATTTTTGAAAGTAAGAAAGTTTAACAGCACTAGTGGCTGCACCTGAGTCAATCAAGGCTCGTACTGTCCTTGCACTCGTTCCTTGTCCTATTTCTAAGGTTACAAAAGGACATCGGTCAATTATTCTATTAGGACTGACACCTGAGACTTCACACATAGCCATATGATATCCTGGTTTGGCATAGGTGTCTGTCCTAGGCTGATCTCTACCCTGCCTTCGCAATTTCATTCTTCGGATGCATTCCAATGCTTCTGTTTGTGCTTCCTATCGGATTCGCTTTTCTTCTTCCTTGGGTTTCTTAGCAGTATTGAGTCGAGTTAGCATCTCTTCTGTCAGGGGTTCTTGATATAACTTGACTCTACATCTGCTAATGTAACTAGGGAGAACATCACCCTCTAGTGTAGCTAATTGAGCTGCTCCACTAGTTGATATCCTATTTATGATCATCGGTCCATAGCCTCTCTTCTCTAAATTCCGTGCATGTTGCTTTAATGTGTAGACTAAGACTAGGTCTCCTGCTTTCAAGCCTTTGTCCTCCACATGGGCATCAAAATATGCCTTCTGTCTTTTCTTAGCCGCATAAATTCCTGATGCAGCTCTTAATCTCATTTCACCTAGTCGCTCAAGGTCAAAGATTCTCGAAGAGAGTTCATGACCTGTCCACTCATGCTCCTGTGCTACTCTCAATGTGGGTATCAAGAAGTCCAAAGGTAGCACTGCATTTTGGCCGAATACCATTTGAAAGGGAGTGGCTTGGAGTACCGTTTTATAGGCAACTCGGTATGCCCAAATAGCATGGTGTAGCTATTTATCCCAATCAGAGCATTTATTATTCACTAGTTTCGTTAGTACATTGCATAGAATCTTATTTGTGCTTTCGGCTTTCCCATTAGCTTGTGGGTGATAGGGGGCAGACTTGTTGTGTACTACCAAGAACTCTTGGAGAAGATTTTCAATAACTTCATTCAAAAAGTGAGTGCCTCTATCAATTACTAGCTCTATTGGCGGCCCGTATCTTGTGAACACATTCTCAAATAAGAACTTGGCTGTCGTTTGAGCATCGTTCTTCGTTGTGGCTTTTACTTCTACCCACTTGGTTAGGTAATTTGTGGCCACAATTATGTATTCAGCATGGGAACCCTTAGCTCGGGGGTTAATAGGACCTACAAAGTCTATTCCCCACTTAGAGAATGCTCGTCCACCCATCATAGGTTTCAAAGGCATCTCATCTTTACGTATAGGATACTGAGTTCGCTGACAGACGTCACACCTCTTCACATAGATATGTGCATCCATGTGAAGGGTCGGCCACCAAAGACCTGCAAATAGTATAGCCTTGATCACCCGATCTGATCCAAAATGTCCTCCTACTACACCTTGGTGAGCAGTTTCCAAGATTTTGAGATATTCACTCTCATGGACACATAGTCTCAGGTAACTATCTTTACCACGCTTGTATAAATTATCACCAATAAGTGAGTAGTCTAGGGCTTCTTGTTCTAAACTTCTTTGCCTCGTCAGGGTCATATCTTGAGGGAATGTTTTCGTCCTCAAGAAGGCTACTAGTGGTTCACTCCAATCTGGTGCTAGAGACACTTGGTACAAAGTTGCATGCTCCACAGGTGGTCTAACACTACAGACTGTGCATTCCTTACACAACCTATCAACATCTGCTTCCATAGTTGGCCAATGCACTCCGAGTCTCCTTAGTGTCTATAGGGTTCGTTGCTTTGAGTAGTGTTGCTCTAATGCACCTACATATGCTAATTGCAACCATTTTGCGTACTCATCCTCTTCCACACAAAAAGCTAGGATCCCTTGATCTGTATGCTTATACATACTTCTTGCCATGATCTGGTATTTTTGGGCTTTTACTATCTCTCTATCTTGAGTGTTTATGACTAGATGGTTAGGCCCGTATGTCAATACTGGCACTAATGGCTTATCCCACTGAGGTAGCACTTCCAAATTAAACAAGTAAGCATCAGGAAGGTCATCTGATACTCCTTGTGGGGCCTCTCCAGATGTGAGTCTAGAGAGGTGGTCTGCTCTCAAGTGAGTCTTACCTTTCCTCACCACAACCTCAAAGTCATATTCCATTAGCAAGAGAAACCATCTTACTAATCTACATGTATTGCATGGCTTGTTCACTAAGTACAACAATGCCTGATGATCAGTAAAAAATTTAAACTTGTTTGCAAGCAAATAGTGTCTAAACTTTTTAACCGCATACACCATGCCTAATCCTTCTCGTTCAGTGGTAGTATAATTTCGTTCAGTTGCATTCAATTGTCTACTAGCATAGGCAATTGGAAGATCCATATTACCTTCACTAGTAGGTTGTGCGAGTACACATCCAATAGCATAATTGGATGCATCCATGTGAACATGAAAGGGCTTATTCCAATCTGGTGTGGTCAAGATTGGTGCTGAGCATAATCGTCGTTTAAGCTCATTGAAGGAGTTTTCACATTCTTCAGTCCACTCAAAGTGAGTCAAAAGTCCGTACAGAGGCTTTGCAATGATGGCATACATGTGTATAAAGCATCAGTAATAACCACAATGCCCCATGAAAGCTTGTACTTCCTTGACATTCTTTGGCCTAGGTAGTTTTGCGATGGCTCTCACTTTCTCCTCGTCCGTGGATATGCCATTCTTTGACACTATGTGTCCTAGAATTTTGCCTTGCTTGACGACAAAAACACACTTTTCTGGGTTCAGGCAGACTTGATATTCTCTACATTTGTCAAAGATTTGCCTAAGCTCAGGTATATGTGTCTGTCTAATGTTGGAATGAGCATAGAGATCATCAACATAGACTTCCAAATTCTTCCTCAAGAACTCTTTAAATACATGACACATCAATCTCTGGAAGGTAGCAGGCGCATTGGTGAGACCAAATGGCATTAATCTAAAGGTGAATATTCCCCACTCTGTGGCAAAAGTCGTCTTATGCTGATCATCTGGAGCTATTTCTACCTGATAGTAGCCATAAAATCCATCAAGGAAGCTGTACACTTCCTTGCCTACTACTCTTTCTAAGAGATGTTCTGTGATAGGCAGCGGATAGTTAATCGAATAGTGGCTGCATTAACCTTCTTCAAGTTAATGCACACATGTAGCTTTCCATTCTTCTTGGGCACCACTACAATGGGGGATACCCACTCAATGTGCTCAATTTCATAGATAAACCCACTCAGTATGGCTTTTTCTTAGAGGGTTTGGCATCTAAGGTCATGGGGATAGTGTGTGAGCATATGTCGGGGTCCACACCTTTCAAGTACTTGTAACTCCAAGCGAATACATCTCGGTATTCTCTTAGCAAGGCAATTAACTCTTGCTCTTCTTCTTCCGTCAAGTCATGTCCTATGTAAGTGCATCTCTCTTCTCCTTCTTCTATGGATATCACTATTTTCTTGGTGGTTTCTTTGTTATCATAGGCCTCTCCTGATTGTGCCTCGCGTTTAGGCATTCTCATCATGACTCTCCTATCATCTATTTCATACTTCTTAAAGTTTTCAGGGACCTCAAACAAAGATTCTTCTTCCTCTGGTGTGACTTCTTTCTTCTTCCTCTTCTTGCCTTCACTCTTGGTAGCCACTTGTGTGGTTAACCTCACATCATTGGTAAGCTCTTCGTGTCTCTAGGGGTGAAATTCTACTTCATAGAATTATTCTTCATCTGATGCAAAAGGCGGGTCCATAATGATTGACTCTAGATCAGAGTCACTTGCATCCTTGAATGCATCAGTGCTAGGTTCACATTCTTCTAGAATTGAATCTCCCATGATTGGCTCTATGGAGAAGACTGAAATGTCATAGCCATCCTCATCATAGTGGGGTGTCCATTGTTCTTCATTGATGGCTACATCCATTGTTGCTAAAATTTCCGCCCAGCCGTGAGGTTCAAATTCTTCATCAGGGAATACTACAGGTGTATAGGCTGGGTCTTGAAGTGATCTATGTGTCTCTTTTGCACCTATCTCTCTGGCTTTTTCTCTCTTCTCTTCCTCTACTGCTACTTTACACATCCATAAGTGAGTGTCTTCATGCATCCATGAGGACCCTGATCCTATGGAATGCACTGACTCTATATCATCTTTGGCTCTATGGATGGGATTCCATTGGATAGGAGGGACATCTCTATGAGAGTAATCTTTGAGATTCACTTTGATCGTAACACCTAAGTGTTGCAAATACATGGAATTGGTTCCCCAATCCTGTACTACCTGCAGTTGCCGCATAAATGGCCTTCCCAAAATCATCTCGTGGGCATGATTTTTGCTAAAGTCACATATAGCAAATGTATGCTCAAACTCTACACCACAAGTAGTGAGAGTTATTCCTTCTAACAACCCTAAGGGTCTTTCAATGTGACCATCGACCATCTGCAACTTCATTCTCATTGGCCTGAGTGCTGGCTTGCCCCAACACTTCCATAGGGAAGTGGTAGCAATTGCAACTATGGCACCTGAGTCGAGAATTGCCTTGGTTGTGTATCCTTGATGAGTGATGGGAAGATAGGTGTTTCCTTCTTCTCCTTCACTCATATCTCCTATCTTGTCTATAGGAATTTCTGGCACTGTTCTATGAGAACCTACCTGGGAACACGGTTTAGCTATCTCGGGTACTTGTTTGGCTACATGTTTCCACAGTTCTGGCCTAACTTTGACGAGCTCTTCTAAAGTGAGGTTGCACTACACTTTAGTATTTTTCACTACCTCTGTGTTCCTAGGTATGACTGAATCTTCGTTTCTTACCATGATAGTGGGTGCTCGCATACACGTAGACTTAGCTTCCCATGGGCCTGTGAAGTGGGGTAATTCATGTAAAGAATTAGACTCAAAGTCTAATATCTCTTGAGATTGTGCACTCTCCTGCTCCTCATAAATGGAAGGAATGTCTTGTGGGAATTGATCATGTGCGTCATCCACAAGTTCAATGGGAGGAGGGACTTCACTCTCTTTAGCCCATTTCTCTTCTTGAATCTCTTGTAGGAATTCGGGTGAGTACCGATTCAGAGAAGAAAATATGTTTGGCTCTGTGGAGTTAGACACATAAGCTTCTTGGGGAGGAATGCTTATCCTTTCACTTGACTTGCCCTTATTTGGAGGGGTGGGTTCCTTTTCTGATTGTGCAATTAGCCTCTCCAGTCTTTCTAGCAGTCCATCAAAGTGCAACTGCATCTTAGTTGAACTAGAGATGTTAAAGAGGCGACTGGCTTCAAACATGGTTTGAGCCAATTCCACCATCTTAGCACAAATTTTGGTTCGTTCAAACTCTAGTTCTACTCTAGGGTAACACTTTTCATGATCTGTCACGTTTGGCCCTTCTTGGATTCTGGCCTGATATGCCTTAAGCATCATATTTAGGTCCTCGAGAGTGGGATCTGCTAATATTGATCCTACTCTAGGAGGTGGTGGGGTCGCATGAGGTGGGTTGGAAGGTGGTGAATCGGATGGAGATGGGAATGATGGTGGTGGGGTCGTGTGAGAGTGAGGTTGAGAGGTGAGTTCAATTATCTTGGCTCTCATTTCTCTTAGGCTTTCCTCAAGTTCACTCATCTTCTTTGCCCATTGTCTTTTCATTCTCTCACGGCTATCTTTCCAGGCTCTAGTCCGTTTCTTAGTTGTGCTCTCAGTCTCACTAACCTCAAAATTCTTTTCCTGGCCTAAACCTTAGTTCTGCTACAATGTCTGAGCTCTCGTGACCACTTGCAATGGTGTAGTAGAAGTCACACTCCCTATGGAGTCTACAACTAACCCAATAACGTTGATAGGAGTGATCTTTGGCATATTAATGGGATTCTTTGGGCAATCTCGTAAGAGATGCTCCTTTCCACGATCTTGGCAAAAGCCATGGATCGTTACTGATTGGGGTTGTGTAGGTGCAGACATTGGGCAATCACGAATGAGGTGATCTCCCTGACATCTGAAGCACGGTCCTCTAGGGAATGGGGGTCGTACCTGCCTAGGTTGAGGTATGGAGTTGGGGTTTGCGTACATGACATTTGCATACTGTGGCTCCCAACTAGGTTCACTTGGCTCTTCAGAGTAATATGACTCGTTATGCTCAGGTGACTGCATGTAGTAGGCTTGGGGGCTATCTATATGTGTAGAATCAAAGCTACGGTCACTGGGGTCACTTTTAGAAACCAATGGTGTTACTGGCACTATGGCTCTATTCAGGTTCTCTTCTGCAACTGCATACTTTACTGGGATCACATTGGCTGGAGCTGGAGGTTGTTCAGCTAACACAGGCTGAGGCCTTTTCTGATTTTGGTAGGGTTGCTGATAGGGCTGTTGTGGTCTGCCATATTGTTGTGGTGGGTATTGGTTCTGATATCTTCCTTGTTGTGGAGGTGGCTGAGGGTAGTTTTGTCTGACAACTTGTTTGTTGTATGGGCAGTCTTGTGCGGTGTGATTGGTGTATCTTCGCTCTATCATGCAGTACTGGCTACTAGGATTCACTTGGGGTTGAGCCATAATGAGACATACATTCGCCATATGGTCACCTCCACAAGTATAGCACCGCCTCACTAGGGCAAACCTTGGTATTTGTTTGCTTGATACTCCTAGCTTCTGAGCTACCTTCTTAGCGAGTTCCTCAATAGAGGTGGATTGCGTGGAACCGAGGCTAGTAGAACTATCTGAATCTTTGTAGATTTTCGAAAGCTCTAATTCCTCCCCTAGGTTATCTTCAATGTCTATGCACATGCGTACACACTCTTCTATAGTGCTAGGGTCCTTCAAGTACACATATGATCTCAATTTGGTACTTAGCAGTCTATCTAGGAATAAAGCCACTTGTTTGGCTGGTGTGGGTAACTCAAAAACAGGACATCTCTCTAGATATTGCCTAAACCTTCTTCCTGCAAGTCTAACTGTCTCTTGAGGGTTTTGCTTGAAGCTATGAATCAGTGAGGAAGTATTATGCCTTATGCCACTCTTAGAGAATTCAGTAATGAAAGCCTCTAGGAGTTGGTCTATGTTCCTGAAGTGTCTCCCATTTGTTGATATATTTAGGTAGTGATGTGTGTGAACACACTAGGACGCTGGGGCACTTTTTTCCCTCTTTAGGAGGTTTTTTTCCCCCGGCTTGTATATACACCTATTTCTCTAATGGGCTACTTATCTTTGTACATTCTCTAGTAATACATTTAGTATTGTGTGTTTGTGCTCCAAGCTTCTTCTTCTTCCTTGTGCTATTCGCGTGCTTCCGCAGACGTCTAACTCCAACAATTGGTATTAGAGCAGGTCGTCGCTTCATCTAGGGCGCCGTCGACACTCCTTCGTTTGCAGTCTCAAAATCACGCGATTTTTGGTGAGCATACTCAGCGTGTTTCCGAGATCAAAACAGCTTCGCTTTGTGGTGTTGAAATTGCGATCTGAGCTCGTTTCGGCCTCCGAACGCACTATCATAGCGCTTGTGCAGGCTATTTCATCTTTTTGTGCCAAAGGTATATACCAGTTTTTGTTCGCCAGTTTAAGCATCTCGAAGTCTGCTATAGGTCTAGCAGAATTCGTCTGGGCAGTTCCACTTTTTCAGATACAATCAATTTTTTGCATCAAGGTATTTTAGTCACCGGCCATGGCTGAAAGCAGTGATGTATTCCGTATGTTGGCTGTTGAGGATAAGTTGGATGGTACCAACTACCCATTATGGGCTTATATGATGCGACATGTATTGGTTGCAAAAGGATTGTGGAACATTGTGCAGGGTGTTGAAAGACGTCCTGTTACACCTGTAATGACAGGTACTGCAAATACAGGTGCTGGAGCTAATGAAGATGGTGTTGAAGATGATATTCCGCAGATTCTTGTTCGTGCTACTGCTTTCGCTACACCTACTGCAGAGCAGATTCGCTAGGATGGCAGAGATGCCCAGGCACATGCATTGATAGCTTTGTCTATCAAACGTGCCATTATTCCTCACATTCGCTCTTGTAGAATAGCTAAGGATGCTTGTGATACACTTACCACATTGTACCAAGCTAAGAATGAGGCTCGTGTTGCTTACCTCCGAAAACAGCTGGAGAGTGAGCACATGAATGAAGGTGATTCTATGGACAATTTCCTAACAAAGATCAAAGACTTGAAGGAACAATTGATTTCTACTGATGAGGTTATACTAGATAGCTCACTTGTGCAGACCGTTCTGAATGGTCTTCCTGACTCATATCAGAGTTTTGCTTCTACTCTTCGGTTGATGATGAAAGGCAATCCGAATGCCTTATCATTTGAGGAGTTAGTCTCTATTCTGTTGCAGGAAGATCAGTCCAGGAAAAACAAGTCCATTATGCGAGTTGCAGATCAAGCTTTCCTGGCTAGTCAGAAGGGCAAAGGAAAATGGAGCTCTTCAACTAGTAAGCAGAAATCTGCTAATTCTGCATATTCGAAGAAGGAAGATAAAGGTGAGAAGAAATCAGAAAAGCAGAAATTGTTTTGTAAGTACTGTAAAGGGAATGATCATATCATAAAGAATTGTCCAAAACTAGTTGCTAAAGAGGCAAAGAAGAAAGAGGCTGGAATGGTTGTTGCAGAGGCCTCTACACCAAAAACAGAGTTTGCAAATCTTGTGCAGGAAGAAGAATGGGCGTTTACTACTGTCTACAGTTTTGACCCATCTTCTCATGAGCAGTGCATGTCTGCAGTAGACTCATATGTTTGGTATTTTGACAGTGGGGCGACCAAACATATTACCTCGCAGCGCAGTTTCTTCTCTTCACTCGAGCCTGCCCCTACAGGGAATATTGTTACATGCGCCAACAACTCCTCTTATCCTTTTATGGGGGTTGGTAAGATCATTTTGACTATTGTTGATGGTAGTTATTTCATTTTTTCAGATGCTTTATTTGTGCCAGGGATCAAAAAGACCCTGTTATCAGTTTCTGCATTAGCCAAGATTGGCTTGGTTGTGAAATTTGTTGATGACAGGTGTATAGTTCATGATCTGTCAAATGGCAATGTGATTATTGCTTCTGGCATTTTATGTCGTGGGCTGTATAAGCTCATAGACTATGAAAGATCTGAAAATGATCTGGCATGTGCAGTAAATGATTCTCAGGCTATGTGAGATGCAAAGCTTTGGCATGCACGCTTTGGTCATCTGAATTTTGCTAGTTTGCTACGCTTGTAGAAATCTGAAATGGTGTCCTCTTTGCCCAAACTTGAGGCACCTAGAAAACATGTTTGTGAAGGCTATATTTTGGGCAAAATGCAACGTTCCTCCTTTCCAAAAGATGGTTCAGTTCGGGCTACACAGAAATTGCAGCTTGTCCATAGTGATGTCTATGGTCCTATGCAGACACCCTCTTTTGGAAATTACCTTTACTTCGTGACTTTCATTGATGATTTTTCCAGGCATGCATGGATATATCCACTCAAAGCAAAGTCCGAAGTGTTCATGTGCTTTAAATAGTTTTTGGTTTTGGCTGAAAATCTGTCAGCATGTAAAATGGGCACCCTCCGTTCTGATCGAGGGGGGGAATATATGTCTTCTAATTTTAATGCATTTCTGGTTGAACGTGGGATAAAACACCAGTGTATAGTGCCATATACACCTCAACAAAATGGAGTTGCTGAATGGAAGAACAATTCTCTCATGGAGATGGCGAGGTGTATGGTCAAGAGTCAGACTTTACCTCATAGTTTCTGGCTTGAGGCTGTCATGTGTGCAGCATATGTACTGAACAGGTATCCCACTAAAGCACTACAGTCTATCACGCCATATGAGTCTTGGCATGACCAAAAGCCATCTGTTGCTCATCTGCGTGTTTTTGGTTGTTCGGCATATGCACTAGTGCCTGAACAACATCGTAGAAAATTGGATGATAAGGCAATAAAATGTATTTTTGTTGGGTACACTTCTGAAAGTAAAGGCTATCGTCTGTATCATCCACATAATAAATGCATTCTGGTTAGCCGTGATGTTGTCTTTGTGGAAGATGCTATTCAGCCATTGGTTTCATGTACTAAGGAGACCTCTTTCTACAGGTGGACAATCTAGTGCTAGTCCTAATGAGGCAACTTCTCAGCCTTTGCAGGTTTCATATGATGATGTAGATCATTCCATTTTTTATGCAGATTTACATGATGCACTTGTTGACGAGAGAGCTGATATTGAGCAGGCAAAAACTATGCCAAAATGGCTGGTGTAGACTTTGCGTGACAACAAATTAGATGCACCTTTGTCATATCATACTTGTTCAGGCTCTCATAGTGCCTCCTTTGCATCAGATTGCTATGCTATGGCTGCGTCTAGTCTCTGTGATGAGAATGAGCTTGTTTCTTTTGATGAAGCACAGAATTTAGAAAATTGGATGGTTGTTATGCAATCTGAATATGATGCTATAATGAAGAATGGTACATGGTCTTTATGTGACTTGCCTCCTGGCAAGAAGGCCATTGGCACTAAGTGGGTATACAAGCTGAAGCGTAAACCTTGATGGTATAGTTGATAGGTATAAGGCTAGGCTTGTTGCAAAGGGTTATGCGCAAGAAAGAGGCATTGATTTTGATGAGACTTTTGCACCTACATGCCGTATGACTACTGTTTAGAGCATGTGTGCACTTGCAGCCCATCATGGTTGGAATGTACATCAGTTGGACATTAAAACAGCATTTCTGAATGGTGACTTGCATGAAGAAGTGTATGTTTTTCAGCCCCGTGGCTTTGTGCAAAAAGGGCATGAAAACTAGGTGTGCAGGTTAAAGAAGGCATTATATGGTTCAAAGCAAGCACCACGTGCTTCGTATGAGAAGATACATGCCTATCTGGTTGCACATGGTTTTGAGAAGAGTCCAACTGAAAGCACCTTATATGTTAAGCATGCTAATAATGTGCTTCTAATCATTGTTGTCTATGTTGACGACATGCTGCTCACTGGTGCTATTGAGAAGCATATTGCTGATTTCAAGGCTGATTTGCATCCCTCATTTGAGATGTCTGATTTGGGGCATTTGCATCACTATTTGGGCATTCAGTTTATGCAAGTTGATGGTGGAATGGCTTTGTCTCAAACGAAATATATTGACACATTATTGCAGCATTTTGGCCTTGAAGACTGTAAGCCTATTGCCACTCCTATGGAGATAGGTTTACGATTGAGTCTTCATGATGCTGGAGATGCATTTGATGCTGTTCTCTATTAGCAGGCTGTTGGATGCTTGATTTACTTATGCATTACTCGGCCAGATATTCAGTTTGTTGTCTCACAGATGAGCAGGTTTATGCATTGCCCAGGAGTCACACATTGGAAGGCGGTTAAGCGCATCTTTCACTACTTGAGTGGTACTAAGCTACTTGGGTTGTTTTATCCCAAGGGGGGATCACTACCGCTAGATTTGCATGCTTTTTCTGACTCAGATTGGGTTGGTTGCTATGACACTCGTGTGTCCACCAATGGCTTTTGCTTCATGCTTGGTAGCTCATGTATATCTTGGTTGAGCAAGAAGCAGCCTACTATGGCCACTTCTAGTTGTGAGGCTGAGTATAGGGCAGCTTTCACAACGACTGTTGAGTGTGTGTGGCTTAGACGCCTTATGGCTAATTTGGGTGTTGGCCAGTCTTCTGCCACCACCGTCTTCACTGACAGTCAGAGTGCATTGGCAGTTGCGAGGAACCCTGTGTTCCATGCTCGCACTAAGCACATTGAGGTGCATTATCACTATGTAAGAGAGAGGTTCTCTGCTGGGGAGATCAGCTTGGCATATGTGCCCACGCAGGAGAACATTGCAGACCTTTTCACGAAGGCTCTACCTAGGGAGAAGTTTGAAGCTTTCTGCAAAGCTTTGGGCTTACTTGCTTTTGTGGAGTGATTTCCACATAGCTTGGCACTTCCTTATACATGAGTGCCAGCTACTTGTTCACCGCATCACTCCTAGGGGGGATTTGCTGATATATTTAGGTAGTGATGTGTGTGAACACACTAGGGCCACCGGGGCACTTTTTTCCCTCTTTAGGAGGTTTTTTTCCCCCGGCTTGTATATACGCCTATTGCCCTAATGGGCTACTTATCTTTGTACATTCTCTAGTAATACATTCAGTATTGTGTGTTTGTGCTCCAAGCTTCTTCTTCTTCCTTGTGCTGTTCGCGTGCTTCCGCAGATGTCTAACTCCAACATCATTTAGTGGTTGAAACCACGTAAGAGCGGCGTTCCTAAGGGTTAGACCAAAGACATTGTATTGCGTGAACAGGTCCTCAACTTGTTCAGCTCTCAAGACTTGTCTAAACTCGGCCACATGATCGTATGGGTCTCTTGTGCCATCGAAGTAGTTCGTCATGGATTTAACTAGATGTGTAGGTCTCAAAGTCCTAGTGTGTTCTCTAGGCCTTGGCAAAGGAAAATCATCAACATTCCGTAGGTTTCTTGGGACTCTAGTTCTCTCGGTTTCTTCTCTATCCATCTCTGTTCGCGTTTGTTCTCTTCCTATTCCGTTGGCAAAACTTACTTCTGGTCTATCTCTATTTTTGTCCCTTTGAGCTCCATGAGCTTGGGATGTCCCTGCTCCTGGGTGGCCATAAGGGACATTAGATCTAGGTTGGGGAAAAACAAATTCACCCTTCCAAGTGTAGGCATGCCTACCATGCTCCGTGACCACAAAGATCCTCTTTGAAGTATTGTCTAGGTAGGTCACTTTGCCTGGGCTATCAGGATCTTTGAACTCATAGATCGTGATTGTTCCTACCTCATTTGGTTGATCAGGCTTATACCTCCAGAAGGCTTCATCAGTCTCTCGGTTTAAGAGTAGATCTATGCTCTTATTGTCCTGAGGAACCCACTCTAGTGTGAGAATCCTAGTGAGAACTGATTTTCCTCGAGGGGTTTTAGGTTCTACACTCATGTTCCCTTGCTCTTGGTCACCTAAGTCTGTTTCTGGGATCACATTTCCGAATTCATCTGTCCTTTCTAGGTGACTGGTGACTACATATATGGTTCCTTCTTTGTCCAAGTATGCTCCATTTTCAAACTTGACTACTAGACGTTCTAGTCCAATGGGTTGATCTGGATTTTTGATCTGGACCACAGATCTTCCTAGGCCATCCTCATAGATACTAGCACCTAATCGGTTGGTCCTAAGGTATTCCAGCTGCGTCTTGTAGGGGCCTGCTCTTTTGTGCTCAATAACCCGATTCTCAAGCTTGCAAAAAGCCCTTGCTTTGGATGCCCTCAAGTGCTCTCAATGGACCTGTAAAAGTCCCAAGGTTAGCTCAAGACTTAGATTCAAATGACATAATAAATCACTTCCATTCATGCAATTCAGATATCAATTTGCCCTCTGTCTTTATGGCAAACAATTCTAGAGATCCCTTGGTTTTGTTCCCCCTGGATATGGTCAACTTCAAAATACTATATCTAATAATCACACCAAACGGATTTCGTATGAGAAAGTTATGACTGTTCAGGGTTGTAGGGTTAAAACAGGGTTCAAACAAGCTGACAGTTCACAGGATTTTTCTCAAAAATACAAGTGTAGGCACCTCACAAATCACTAATGGCTTGACAAGTATGCCCAAAATTACCCCAAAGACTTGGAATAAAAAACCCTAGAAATTTGGCTGAAAAAGCTTGTCAATCTTGATCGACAGGTCTCTCAATCGTGATTGACAGAGGTGTCTGTCGTGGCTGTCGGTCGTGATCGACACATCAGACACGATTGACAGTGTCAATCGCGATCGACAGAGTCGGTCGTGAGTCCTGTCAATCGCGATCGACAGAGTCGGTCGTGAGTCCTGTCAATCGCGATCAACGATGTCAATCACGATCAACGGTGTCAATCGTGATCAATACTTTTTGCATGAATTCTGGCAAGATTTCAGTCGATCCTGGGTTTGTCCATCGTGATGGACACATGGACACGCGAATATATGTATCAATCGTGAAGTTTCTGTCGGTCGCGATCGACGGTGTTGATCGCGATTGACTGAATCCTATGTGGAAGTCCATCGGGGTCTGTTGGTCGCGATTGACAGGGTCTGTCGATCGTGGCTGTGGATCGTGATCGATGATGTCAATCATGATTGACATAGAAACACAGAATCTTTTTACTGTGATTTGTGATTTAGAATGTGCTCATCATGCTTGTCATTGTGGTCCACCTTGTTTTACCAAAAGGTCAAATTTTTTTTTGATCGCGATTGAGAGAGTTCTGCGACACAGAGACAGAGCCGAGCTTTTCCATACCTACGGAGATTGCTGGGGATGATGATACAGCTACAACCTGCAAGATCACTCACAAAACATGCAAAAGAAGTGCACACAAATCTCTCTCTCACTCTCTCTCACAAGTGAAATGAGGAGAATGGAGTGGAGAAGGTGATATGATAAAAAAAAAGAATTTTCGCGATGATGATGGAGATCGGATACGGTGAGGATGCTGATGGTGATGATGATGGTGAAGTAAGAAAGAGAAAAGTAAGAAAAAGTAAAGAAATTACCTACAACACCAACGTCTCAACTCTACGTCTTACCATCACGCGCTTGTCCTCAAAGCTTGATCCCCGGCAACGGCGCCAAAATTTGGTGTAGCTTAGTAATGAGTAGCACCTCCTTTAATGTCAATTGGGGAAGACGTGAGGATGGTATGAAGACCTCGAATAAGTGATGGCACAAGTGTTTGAGTGAGAAGCACACTAACATGCACACACATACATTCACACGTGCACACACGGCAAGAACAAAGAGAGAGACAATGGAATTCTTTTAGATTACTCAAAAGTGCTTTTACAAGTTCAATTCTACAACAAGCCAACCTCAAAAATGAGATCTCTAGCTCTTTTTATAGTTTTTGACTAGCTTTGGCCTTGTCTAGACCTAGTGTCTGACTTAGTTAAAAATTAGGTTCTGGGACCTATTTGGGGGCTCAAACGGAGTCTAAAAGATATGAAAATTGATAGGTAGGTACTTCTAAATCTCCTCAAGCTCAAGGACTCCTTGGCTTGCACAAAATGAAGCTACAAAAATATGAAATGGTATTTACAATGGCTTTTAGTGATGAAAATCACTATTTTTGTAGGGATTTCTTCTAACAATTTGACATACACTTCCCAGAGCTCCCTACTTGCTTCTTCTTCTTGTGTGTCCACCTCTTTGACCTTCATCTTCATGAAAAATGATGGCCTACTTGCCAGATCTTCTATGATTGCTTTGTCTGCTTGGCCCTTCTCGTTGGCTCCCTTGTCTTGTAAGTCCTTGACCACCCTGACCACTACCAACAACATACACATACACATACACATACACATACACATACACATACACATACACATACACATACACATACACATACACATACACATACACATACACATACACATACACATACACATACACATACACATACACATACACATACACATACACATACACATACACATACACATACACATACACATACACATACACATACACATACACATACACATACACATACACATACACATACACATACACATACACATACACATACACATACACATACACATACACATACCCATACGCATATGCATACCCATACGCATACGCATACACATACGCATACACATACACATACACATACACATACACATACACATACACATACACATACACATACACATACACATACACATACACATACACATACACATACACATACACATACACATACACATACACATACACATACACATACACATACACATACACATACACATACACATACACATACACATAAGAATACACACACACACACATACACATACATGTACACATACACATTCAAGTACACATACACATAAACATACACACATACATACACATACATGTACACATACATGTACACATACATGTACACATACACATACACGTACACGTACACATACACGATTACGTAGACATACACATACACATAGACAGACACAAATACATACACATACACATATACATGCACATGCACATGGACAAGCACATGCACATGCACATACACATGCACATGCACATACAGATACATGTACATATACACAAATGCATACACATACACAAATATTTACACATACACATATACATGCACATGCACATGCACGTGCACGTGCACATGCACGTGCACGTGCACATGCACGTGCACGTGCACGTGCACATGTGTGCACCTGCACGTGCACGTGCATGTACACATACATGTGCACATACACATATAGATACACGTACACTTACACATAGAGATACATGTACACTTACACGTAGAGATACACATGCACATGCAAGTGCACATAAACGTGCACATGCACATAAAAAAACGTGCACATGCACATAAAAAAACATGCACATGCACATAAACGTGAAGATGCACATGCACATGCACATGCACGTGCACATGCACATGCACGTGCACATGCACATGCACAAGGACATGCACATGGACATGCACATGCACATGGACATGCACATGCACATGCACATGTACATGCACATGCACGTGCACATGCACGTCCACATGCACGTCCACATGCACATGCACATGCACATGTACATGGACAAGCACATGGACATGCACATGCACATGCACATACACATGCACATGCACATACACATACATGTACACATACACGTACAGATAATCAAATGCATACAGATACACAAATACATACACATACACATATACATGCACATGCACATGCACATGCACATGCACGTGCACATGCACATGCAGAAGGACATGCACATGAACATGCACATGGACATGCACATGCACATGCACATGCACATGCACATGTACATGCACATGCACATGTACATGCACATGCACATGCACCTGCACATGCACGTCCAGATGCACATGCACATGCACATGCACATACACATAAACATACACATACACATACATAGACATACACTAATAGAGACACACAAACACACACACACAAACATGTGGACATGCATATACACATGCACATACACATACTCATACACATACACATACACATACACATACACATACACATACACATACACATACACATACACATACACATACACATACACATACACATACACATACAC
The DNA here is from genome assembly GCA_020310875.1 of Ceratopteris richardii. Taxonomy (NCBI): domain Eukaryota; kingdom Viridiplantae; phylum Streptophyta; class Polypodiopsida; order Polypodiales; family Pteridaceae; genus Ceratopteris; species Ceratopteris richardii. The sequence goes on along the minus strand of CM035436.1, from coordinate 149,292,045 downwards.
ATACACATACACATACACATACACATACACATACACATACACATACACATACACATACACATACACGTACACGTACACCTACACATACACGTACGCGTACGCCTACGCCTACGCGTACGCGTACGCGTATAGGTACACGCACGCGTACGCGTACAGGTACACGCACGCGTACGCGTACAGGTACACGCATGCGTACAGGTACAGGTACACGCACGCGTACAGGTACAGGTACACGCATGCGTATAGGTACAGGTACACGCACGCGTACAGGTACAGGTACAGGCACGCGTACAGGTACAGGTACACCCACGCGTACAGGTACAGGTACACGCACGCATACAGGTACAGGTACACGCACGCGTACAGGTACAGGTACACGCACGCGTACAGGTACAGGTACACGCACACGTACAGGTACAGGTACAGGTACACGCACGCGTACAGGTACAGGTACAGGTACACGCACGCGTACAGGTACAGGTACACGCACGCTGTTGGAAGCAGTCAGAGGCACAGTCAGAGGCACAGACGACATGGAAGCATGTAAAGACGGAGCAAGGAGCCAGTCGGATTAATTTTTCAAACAATTATGTTTTTATTACCTCTTCAAACATCCAACAGTGATTTTCATCACTCTTGTAACATATGTAATATAGACAAAACCTCATTTTGTAATTCATAGCTCCATTTTGTGCAAGCCGAGGAGTCCTCGAGCTTGAGGAGCTTAGGTAGAATGCTCGTACCAATTTTCGTTATTTTTAGACATCGTTTACCCTTCCAAATAGCCTCTAGGACCTATTTTTTAACTATGCCGGTCACTAGATGTGAAACCGGTCAAAACTAGTCTAGAAACTATAAAAAGAGCTAGAGAGCTCATTTTTGAGGTTGGTTCATTTTGGTTAGTGTGAGCATAGAGCTAGTTTGAGCTTGTAAGAGCATTCTTGAGTAATAGAGCTAATTTCCCACCTTCCATTGTGTCTTGCTTGTCTCTTCATTGTGTGTGTGTATGTGTGTGTGCATCTTTGTGCTTCTCACCTTCACTCTCACATCATCTCACGTTCACGATCTTCATATCACTCCTACCTCTCCCACGGATTGACATTAAGGAGGTGAAGCTTCTTAACGTGGTTCTCACCATTGTGCTAGAGCAACACCAAATTTGGCGCCGTTGCCGGGGATCGAGTCTAGGACGAATGTGTGATGGTAAGAGTATAGCAAGAAGTGGCGTTGGAAGGTAAAAATTTCAGTTTTTGTTGTTGTTTTTACTTAGTTTTTAGTGTTTTTCACCTTCCCCATACCCCATTTTCATCATCGCATCATCATCTCCATTTCCAAAAAAATCAGAAAATTCACCATATCCGCCCATTCACCTCATTTCCCCTCATTTGTGCATGCGAGAGAGCGAGAGAGAATTTTTGTGCTTGTGTGCGCTTGCGTTTTCTTGAGTTTTCTTGCAGGTACAGAGCTTCAGAGCATCAGGGAAGCTTCCAAAAGGTAAAAAATGTACTTTCTGTCAGAAATTTCCGACTGTGTCGGACCATCGCGATGGTCCGCCAAGTTCGGATTTTGAGGTAGGCGACCACACCACGAGGTAGGCGATCCCTGCGTATACACGAAACCACAGCTGCAATTCAAAAATTCGTTGTTTCGTTGACCATCGCGATTGGCTCAGACCATCGCGATTGTGTCGCACCATCGCGATTGGCTCAAGCCATCGCGACGGCTCGGCCGAACCATCGCGACGGTTCGCTTTTTCGGACCATCGCGACGGTTCACTTGAGCCATCGCGACGGTCCACTTGGACCATCGCGATTGTTCAGCTGACCCCGGACCATCGCGATTGGCCCATGCCATCGCCACGACAGTGCCACGTGTCACGATAGACCATCGCGACGGTTCATTTTTCGGACCATCGCGACAGCCCAAAATCGGACCATCGCGATTGGCTCATGCCATCGCACTTGTGACCATCGCGACGGTTCATTTCGGACCATCGCGATTGTCCACCTTTGACCGTTGACCGTGCCATCGCGATTGTCCGCCTGATCACACCATCGCGACGGTTCATTTTTCGGACCATCGCGACGGTCCATTTCCACGCCATCGCGATCGTTCACTTCGGACCATCGCGACGGTCCATTTCCACGCCATCGCGATCGTTCACTTCGGACCATCGCGACGGTCCATTTCCACGCCATCGCGATCGTTCACTTCGGACCATCGCGACGGTCCATTTCCACGCCATCACGATCGTTCACTTCGGACCATCACGACGGTCCATTTCCACGCCATCGCGATCGTTCACTTCGGACCATCGCGATGGTCCATTTCCACGCCATCGCGATCGTTCACTTCGGACCATCGCGACGGTCCATTTCCACGCCATCGCGATCGTTCACTTCGGACCATCGCGACGGTCCATTTCCACGCCATCGCGATTGTCCAAATTCCACGCCATCGCGACGGTTCGCTTGGACCATCGCGACGGTCCCAGACCATCGCGATTGTGCACCCCCATCGCAAATTTTGAGCTCCAATTTTTGACCAATTTTGAGGGTATTTTTGAGAAATTTTTGGACCATTAGACTCATAGGAGACCCCTTAGCTCATATTTGAAGGAAAACTTGATTGACAATTTTACCCCCCAGGGCCTGAACGCTCATAACTTTTTCATCCGAAGTCCGTTTTTTGAGCTTAATAGCTCGTTAGAAAGCTCGTGACGAGTACTACGTGACCTCAACTGTTTTTTTCTTAAAGGATACATCTATTTTTAGATAAGCTATTTTGAGGTTCACCTAGTTTGGGACTAGGAAGCCAGGGGGCACATATTGAAAATTTGGGCAAAAAGGGAAGGGATTTAAAAGGTGTATATGCTCAAGTGTTTGATCATCTTGCGAATTGGTCTAATAGTGGAAATTTTTCCAGGTTTAGCAAAGGCAATCAAGGGCAAGCAAGCAAGGCAGTGAAGACAGCAGAGCTTGGGAAGCACGGCTTCTTGGGCAACAGGGCATCAGAGCAACCAGAAAAGCCGACTCGAGGTTGGAAGATTACTCAACCCCCTCAGTCAATTCTTAGCTTAGGCTAAACGGTAGTTGTGGATTAACGACGATAGGAACGCCTCAAGTTCAAGATACCTAATTCTTTCAAGTTTAAGACTACAAGTAAAGGTGTGTGTGACGCGAAAACCTAAAGGAAAGAACATAAGTCTGACGGAACGAGAACTCAAAAGCATAACGGAAAGTCGAATTCCTGACGCATATATTAAGACAAGACTCCAAAGAAAATTAAAAAGAACTAAAAAAGTAATAACAAAGAACCATTGACGATCTAAGTGTGAAAATTGAGTGAGCAAGGAAGGAAATTAATGAACCTTAGATCGGGCAAACATATAGGTAAGTCAGACCGACGAAGCCTTAGATCATCAGAGGCTAGTGTAAGAACTACTGCTCGATCGTGGGCTCAGCAATTGAATAGTAATTACCCCTACGAGAGCTCAGAGACTAGCGAATCAGAAATGGCGTTTAGCGCAGACAGACCAGAAGGAGGGTCTCATGTAGCATACCTAGAAAAACCAGAAGGACCCTATAGAACACAATTAGAGTTTCTCCGAACCAACCGATTAGGTGCTCGCATCTATGAGGATGGTTTGCAAAGGCAAGTGGTGCAACTGCACAACCCTGATCAACCCATTGGATTGGAAAGACCAGTGGTGAAATTTGAGAGAGACGCTTACATAGACAAAGAAGGAACCATGTACGTGCTAAGTACGCAGCCAAACGATACTAATGAGTGTGGCACAATTCAATTAGAGACGGAAGTGAAATTTCAAGGAAAAGAACCGTTAGAAGAACATAGAACACCTAGAGGGAAATCCGTATTAACAAGAGTACTCATCCCAGAGTGGATCCCTCAAGATAACAGGAGCACCGAGTTGTTTGTAAATAAAGAGACAGATGAAGCCTTTTGGAGGTACAGAAAGGAACACCCTGGTGAGATAGGCATCATTACAATCTATGAATTCAAGGACCCAGATACACCTGGAAAGGTTGTATACCTGGATGAGACTTCAGAAAGAGTCTTCGTGGTGCCTGAGCGCGCTAAAAACACATACACATGGAGAGGTGAATTGATATTCCCTCCATATGGAACGAACATAAATGCAAGTCAACAAGGGGCAGGAACCTCCTCAGCCCATGGACATCAAAGAGAAGGAAATAAAGAGAGACCGGAAGTAAGCTTTAATCACCCCATAGGGAGAGATAGAACAACCACGGACACTAATAGAGCGGATAGACAAAGAGATCATGGAATACTAGGTGGTAGAGATGATTTTCCTCTACCTAGACCACGCGAACACGCAAGAGTATTGAGACCCACACAGTTAGTAAAATCAATGAAGAACTACTTTGATGGGACAGGAGATCCCTATGACCATGTCGCAGAATTCAAGCAAGTACTAAGAGCAGAACAAGTCGAGGACATGTTCACGCAGTACAATGCATTTGGACTAACGTTAAAGAATACAGCTTTAACTTGGTTCCAACCATTGCAACAAAGGCAATTTAGAGACATCCATCACTTTTTAGAGTCATTCATCACTGAATTCTCTAAAAGTGGGATTAGACATGACACGTCTTCGTTGATTCATAGCTTTAAACAGACCCCTCAGGAAACAGTTAGACTGGCAGGATGTAGGTTCAGACAATATGTCGAACGATGTCCAATGCAAGAGCTACCCTCACAAGCCAAACAAGTATCACTGTTCCTAGATGGCTTGTTGAGTGCTAAACTACGCTCCTATGTGTACCTAAAAGAACCCAGAACGCTAGAGGAGTGTGTAAGAATATGTATAGACATCGAGGACAACCTAGGAGATGAATTAGAACTCTCAAAGGTCTATAAAGACTCAGATTGTTCTTCTCTAGCATCCACAAAATTTTCTAATTCGATAGAGGACCTAGCAGAAAAAGTGGCCCAAAAACTAGGAGTTTCTAGTAAACAGGTGCCCAAGATACCAACAAATGTGCGTTGTTACACTTGTGGTGGAAATCATTTGGCAAACATGTGCCCCAATGCACCTCAACCTCAAGCCAACCCTAGTGGCCAATATTGTACAATTGAGAGAAGATACACAAATCATACGGCTTAGGACTGCCCATACAACAAACAAACTGTGAGACAGAACTACCCGCAAACATACCAGCAGCCAGGTAGGTATCAAGGCCAATACAATGCTCAGCCTTATTACTATAGGCCTCCTCAGAACTACCCATACCAGGCTCAACAGAGACCTCAACCCGTCTTAGCTCAGCAGCCACCCCCACCAGCGAATGTCATCTCAGTCAAATACGCTGCTGCAGAAGAGAACCTAAGTAGGGCCTTAGTGCCTTCTTCACCCCTGATCACCGAAAGTGACCCGAACTCAAACAGTTTTGACTCTACTCATGTAACTAGTCCACCCGCTTATTACACGGAGTCACCAGAACATGTGGAGACATATCATTATGATAGTCCACCAATGGAACCTAGTTGGGAGCCAGATTATGCTAATGTGATGTACGCAAACCCAAACCCACGGCCCCAATTGAGACAACAGAGACCACAGGGCCCTAGAGGACCATGCTTTAGGTGCCAAGGAGATCACTTCATAAAGGATTGTCCACATCCCCCAATAGCAAGGCAATCACAGTACTATAGCATCCAAGGCTTTTGTGCCGACTGTGGCAAAGAGCACATAATCAAAGATTGTCCTAAGAACCCAGTTAACGCTTCGAATGTGACATCGATCAACGTGATAGGTATTGTAAACAACGCAGATGGATCCAACCCTACATACGTGCCTATCCAAGCTATAACCAGAGCCCAGGCACTCTTACAAAACCAACAACTTGATCAAGAGAAAGTAGCCGGAACTAGTGAAGTTGCAGAATCTAGCAGTAAAAAGACAAAATCTTGGAAAGATTCTAGGGAAAGAATCAAGAGAAAATGGAGTAAAAAGATAACGGAGTTGGAAGGAAGTTTAAGGGAATCTAGAGCCAAAATACAAGAATTGGCTTCACAAGAATTAAATCAAGAAAACCCAGCTCAGAAATTAGGATCAGTCTTAGCGGAACCCATACCACAAGATCTAGACATGATGTTTCGTGCATATCAGGCTAGAATAAAAGAGGGACCTCAAGTAACGGAAATGAGTAAAAACTACCCTCGAGCTGATCTAGAAATTGAGAGAACTAAACTTTGCATGAAGATGGTAGAGTTAGCACAAGCTTTGTTTGAAGCCTCTAGATATCTTAATTGGAATAACATGGCAAAACCAGAACTACACTTTCAAGGACTAATGGAGAGGCTAGAACACTTGATAGAAAGCAAAGAGAAAAAGGATCAGCATAGGAACCCTATTATCCCAGAGACACAGGAAAGGAATGCACCATCCCTGTCTCAAGTACCCAATACAGAAAGTCAAGACAACTTGTCTTCCATACATAGGTACTCACATGAATTTTTGAGAGAAATACAAGAAGAGAAATGGAGAAAAGAACTAGGAACTCATCCTCCTATTCAAGAAATAGACGACTTGCAGGAACAATTTCCCCAAGACATCCCCTCTATATATAATGATGTAGAGGTGGAACGACTGAGTGAACCCATAGGATTTGAATCTAATTCTTTACAAGAATTACCTCAGTTCACAGGACCTTGGGAAACAAAGTCTATTAGTATGAGAGCACCCACGATAATAGTGAGGAATGAAGAATCAGTGATCCCTAGGAACACGGAAGTGATCAAGAATACCAAAGTACAGTGTAATCTCACTCTGGAGGAATCGTTAAAGGTAAAACCAGAATTGTGGAAGCACGTAGCAAATCAATTCCCTGAGCTTGCTACCACACCCTCTCAAATAGGATCACATAAGAAGGTACCAGAGATACCCGTGGAAAAGATTGGAGACGTAAGCGAAGGAGAGGAAGGTAACACATATCTTCCAATAACCCATCAGGGCTACACCACGAAAGCCATCCTAGATTCGGGAGCCAGAGTAGCCATTGCTACCACCGCTTTGTGGAAACGTTGGGGTAAGCCAGCACTCAGACCCACTAGGATGAAGCTACAAATGGCTGATGGACACACAGAAAAACCGTTAGGCTTACTAGAAGGCATATCTCTCACCACTTGTGGTGTAGAATTTGAGCATACTTTCGCCATTTGTGACTTTGCGAAAAATCGTGCTTATGAGATGATATTGGGACGACCATTCATGCGTCAGTTGCAAATTGTACAAGATTGGGGAACTAATTCTTTGTACTTGCAACATTTAGGAGTGACTACTAAAGTCAATCTTAAAGACTATTCACATAGAGATGTGCCCCCAATACAATGGAATACCATCCATAAGACACCAGCAGAGACGGAATCCGTGCACTCATTAGAATCAGATCCTTCTTGGTAGCATGAGGACACCCATTTATGGATGTGTAAAGTAGCCAAACAAGAGGAAGAACGGTTAGAAGCCAGGACCTTAGGTGCGGAACAACATCCACGAACCCTTCAAGATCCAGCCTACGCACCGGTAGTATTTCCAGACGAAGAGTTTGAACCCCATGGTTGGGCAGAAATTCTAGCAACCATGGATGTAGCCATCAATGAAGAACAATGGACAAGTATATGATAACCGAGAGAAAACCAAGAAAATAATAGTTGCCATAGAAGGAGAAGAAGAAAAATGTACCTACATAGAGCATGATTTGACGACTGAAGAAGAAGAAGAGTTAGTTGCCCTATTGCGCGAATATAGAGATGTTTTTGCCTGGAGTTACAAAGATTTGAAAGGAGTAGATCCAGATATATGTTCTCATAGAATCCCTATGACTCCAGATGCAAAACCGACAAAACAGAAACCTTACACGTATAATGATAACTATGCTGCGAAGATTAAAGAGGAGATAGATCGATTGATAGAAGCAGGATTCATTTACGAAATTGAGCATACCGAATGGGTATCCCCCATTGTGGTTGTGCCCAAGAAGAATGGAAAATTGCGTGTGTGTATTAACCTTAAAAAAGTTAATGCCGCCACGATTAGAGATAGTTATCCTCTTCCTATCACGGAACACCTATTGGAAAGAGTTGCGGGCAAGGAAGTTTACAGCTTTCTTGATGGATTTTCAGGCTATAACCAAGTAGCCATTGCTCCAGAAGACCAACACAAGACGGCTTTTGCCACAGAATGGGGCATATTTGCATTTCGTGTAATGCCATTTGGCCTAACAAATGCACCCGCCACTTTCCAGCGACTCATGTGTCATGTTTTTAAGGAATTCTTACGCAAGAGCTTGGAAGTTTATGTCGATGACTTATGTGCTCATTCAAATGTAAGACAGACACATATTCTAGAGTTAAGACAAATATTTGACAAATGTCGAGAATATCAGGTTTTTTTGAACCCAGAAAAATGCGTTTTCATGGTCAGACAAGGCAAAATTCTAGGACACATTGTGTCAAAAAAGGGAATCTCTACGGACGAGGAAAAAGTGAAAGTAATTGCAGAATTACCTAGACCAACTAACGTAAAAGAGGTTCAGGCATTTATGGGCCATTGTGGATATTATCGACGATTCATACACATGTATGCAATCATAGCTAAGCCTCTGTACTCTCTTTTGACCAATTTTGAGTGGACAGATGAATGTGAAAATTCATTCAATGAACTTAAACGACGCTTGTGCTCAGCACCTATATTGACTACCCCAGATTGGAGTAAGCCATTCCATGTACATGTGGATGCATCCAATTACGCCATAGGATGTGTGTTAGCACAACCCACGAATGAAGGTAACATAGATCTCCCCATAGCTTACGCTAGCAGACAATTGAACGCAGCAGAAAGAAATTACACCACGACGGAACGAGAAGGATTAGGGATGATCTACGCTGTAAAGAAGTTTAGGCACTACTTGTTGGCCAACAAAATTCAAGTTCTTTACAGATCATCAAGCCCTATTGTACTTAGTCAACAAACCATGTAACACAGGACGATTGATACGTTGGTTTCTATTACTCATGGAGTATGATTTTGAAGTAGTAGTCAGGAAAGGAAAAACACATCTTAGAGCTGACCACCTCTCAAGATTAACCTCAGGAGAAGCTCCTCAAGGAGTAGCGGATGAATTACCAGATGCATACTTGTTTAACCTCGAGATAGCACCAGAATGGGCTAAGCCTATAGTCCCTATTTTGACATACGGACCCAAGAATCCTAGGATAAAGATCAAAGAAGGAGAGATTACCAAGTCTCAGAGATACCAAATAATGGCAGGAAGCATATATAAACAGGATAATCAAAAGATTCTTGCTTGTTGTGTAGATGAATCAGAACATGCGAATTGGTTGCAATTAGCACACATAGGTGCACTTAAGCAACATCATTCGAAGCCACGGACATTACAGACTCTGCATAGATTAGGAGTATATTGGCCTTCTATGGAAGCAGATGTCCACAAGTTGTGTAAAGAATGTGAGGTGTGTTGTGAAAGACCACCATTAAAGCATGCTACATTATATCATGTGTCTCTCACACCAGACTGGAGTGAACCTTTAGTGACATACTTGAGGACGAACACATTCCCTCAAGGCATGACCTTAGCTCGACAACGCAGTCTAGAGCAGGAAGCTCAAGACTATTCACTTATTGGTGATAATTTATACAAAAGAGGACGAGATGGATATTTAAGACAATGTGTTCATGAAAGCGATTATCTGAGCATACTGGAGACTGCACACCAAGGTGTTGCAGGAGGTCATTTTGGACCAGATAGGATAATCAAAGCCATTCTCTTTGCAGGATTATGGTGGCCCACTCTTCACATGGATGCTCATACCTATGTAAAGAGATGTGATGTGTGCCAAAGAACTCAGTTTCCTACTCGCAGAGATGAAATGCCATTGAAACCCATGATGGGCGGACGTGCATTTTCAAAGTGGGGTATAGACTTTGTAGGACCCATCAACCCCCCTGCAAAAGGTACACATGCGGAATACATTATTGTTGCCACAGATTATCTAACCAAATGGGTAGAGGCAAAAGCCACAAAAGAGAATGATGCACACACAACTGCAAAACTCTTATTTGAAAATGTCTTTACGAGATATGGATTGCCTATAGAGTTAGTGAGCGATCGAGGCACTCACTTTCTAAACCAAGTCATTGAATATTTGTTACAGGATTTTATGGTGATTCACAAGAAATCTGCACCATATCATCCTCAGGCCAATGGTCAAGCTGAAAGCACTAACAAGATACTTTGTAACGTACTGACGAAACTCGTGAACAACAAACGTTCAGATTGGGACAAACAGTTACACCACGCTGTTTGGGCATATCGAGTGGCCTACAAGACCGTACTCAATGCAACTCCCTTTCAGATGGTTTTTGGTCAGAATGCTGTGCTTCCCTTGGACTTCTTGATACCGACCCTTAAGGTTGCACAAGAACATCAGTGGACCGGCCATGAATTATCAGCGAGAATAATGGACTTGGAACGATTAGGAGAAACCAGGCTAAAGGCAGCAGAAGGAATATATGCAGCGAAGAAGCGACAGAAAGCATATTTTGATGCACATGTGAAAGATAAAGGCCTAAAAGAAGGAGATTTAGTTCTAGTGTATACACGGAAACAGCACGCTCGGAAGTTAGAAAAGCGAGGTTATGGACCTATGATCATTAACAGACTTTCGACTAGTGGAGCAGTACAGTTAGCCACCTTAGAAGGAGATATAATGCCTAATTACATTAGTGGCTGTAGAGTCAAGCTATATCAGGAACCTCTTACTGAGGATATGCTTAGACGACTCACGTTGGCAAAGAAGCGTAAGGAGGAAGAAAATAGAATACGAGCGGAAGCTCAGGCAGAAACCATAGAACGCATTAAGCGCATGAAGCTAAGAAGACAAGGACTAGGGAGAGAACATTATAACCATCTGGAAACATCACCCAGATATCCCATGGCCATGTGTCAAGTAAAGTCAACCACTCATCCTAGCATAGTGGACAGGAGACCATTCATTACAGTTAGGCTAGAGCACGGCAATCCTTGCCAAGAACTCAGAGCTTTAATTGACTCAGGTGCTGCGACTAGTGCGATTAGATGGTCCCACTATAAGGATTCAGGAATAGAAATGCAGCCAATTGAGGCATACCTCATAGGCCTAGGAGGCATGGAAACCCCTTGCATGGGTGAGGTGGACCTTCCTATCCTCATTAAGGATTTGACGATGACAGCAAAGCTACTAGTGTGCCATGATGACGACCTGATAGAACCCCTAATCCTTGGCCAAGATTGGCTATACGATCACTCAGTGGACCTAAATCTTAGACAAGGCTCCTTACAGATTGGAACCTTATAGCAGAAGCGAGTGATACCGCTTGACTTCCCTAACGGCATTCCGCTTGACGGTTGTGACCCTAGACCCTATGAAATCCATGCGACGGAAGACCGGAAGATCTTTAAGCAGACCAGTCACGTTACGTCTACACCAACCCACTCGGGCTGGGCTATAGGCAGTTGTCAATCAGAAGGACTAAAGGAGATCTTCCCGGGGACTTCCTGCAAACTAGAAGAGACAGCTACCCAACTGCAAGGGCAGATGGACACAATCAGTGGTCAGGTGGGTTGCATCAGCGGCCAAATGAGCACGACACCCTGCTGTGCTCATCCTTCCAAACTTGTTGCGGACTGGCCTAGATTAAAGTTAAAGAATGCATCACTTCCTAATGGGCAGGTCACGCAAGTCTTGGATCTCCCTTCTTTTCCAAAGCAGAGCGTCCATCCGACCTCTCAACCTCAACAACAACAGAGTAAACCACGACGAAGGAACCCGGACCGACGACAGTATCAGAAGACACAACAAGGAAGACAGTTTAGGCCACCCAAAGGAAGCAGCACCAGACAAATATGGGTGCCAAAAGGACAAAAAGCATCGAAGAACTCTAACCAAGCAGAGATCGACAAGAAAAAGGCAAGGCAGAAACGGAATCAGTATCCACCATCCCCTCGACCTCCTTCTACAGGTCCGAACATTCGACAAATTTGGATCGCCAAGAAATATCTTACCCATAGACCCACACCCACGCAGATTTGGGTACCCAAACCATGTATCATAGCTCAACCCATAAGCCATGTAATATATACCTTTCACAAACCTTTCCATCCCTCGATACTACCACACCCGATACCACCTTTTGCCCCTCAGCAGAAACCCACCACCCATTCAAGGACTCTTAGGAAATGGATACCGAAGCGTGTCGAACCGTCTCCCCCTAACCCCATGTCTGACAAAACCACCCCCCCGACTAACATACAACCTTGTAATAAATCACTAACCTTTAAACCTTGTATAAATTCACCCACCATCATCACACATCACTCATAATCTCGTCTCATCAAGAAATGTATGCATGATCTGAAACGTGTAGGTGTCTAGAGACCTGCACTAGTGCTGCAAGAAGCATTGCATCCATCACATCACAGCACTTGGCTACACGGGTTACGCATCAGTTATGGAAAGGGATTGCGGTCTCACTTTAATGGGATCATAATTAATTTCCATGCTAATGTGTTAATCTTTTGTAGCAGATCTTTCTCATTAACGCATCAGTCATCATGCAAACCGACGAAGAACCATCAGGAGCAGGCCCCAGTGTAGCGGCAGTGCCCCTCAATGTTTTACGAGCAGAATCCCACCCGACTGCTCCACCGCCGGAATTCCAAGGATTTCCAGGGCCCATGCCTATCGACAACCCACCTATGGGCTACACAGAAAAGATACACCGGAACTCTCATTGGTTTCAGGGACTTGCAGGACCCTTAGCGGACGCGGACTTTATATTTGAATCCACTTTGACATTTGATGACCGCACTTGGGGAAAATACCAATTCTTCTCCAGAGAGTTCGAAGACCTACAGAACACCCAAGACCTAACTCACGTTTGGGCCAGAGCAGGCTTCACGGAGTATTTCAGTGATCCTCTGCCCAAACCGGACCTTTACAGGTGCTATTACTTAATCACTACCTTGCTGGCCTCCGAGAATAAGGATATCCCCGGAACCTTCATTTTACCTTCTTTAGTGGATGATCCACCTTACAAAAGATTTTACCTCTCAAAGGATTTAATCAGAGCGGCCATTAAAATTCATGGAACCCACACACCCACAGATCAAGAGAGATTAATTCCAGACCCGATGAAACGTGGGGACGTCACTAAGTGGGAGGAGATCTCGACAATTACACCTGAGCTGTCAAAGCCACTAAGGATAGGCATGCAACACTTTGCATTCCCCGCTCAGGACAGATTTACCATGCCCCATAAAAGAATATGGTTTGGATTGTACTTAGCGTGCACGGGACCTCAGACTGTTGATCTGGCGAGCTGGATCATTGATCAAATGTATTTGGCACAACACAGAGGGGAACGCAAGAAAGTGCTTAATGGATGTTGTGCGCTGACAAGAATTGTTTATATGTGCTTGGCTTATGACTTGCCAATTGAACGTGCATTAACAGGAGAAGAGCTGAAAGCATTCAAGGGAACTACGAAGAAAGCCAGGAAGCCCAGCAGAACACGGGCAGGTAAGCGCATGAGAGGCACCATTCCTTGCCTTCAAGTGCCAGAGTCACCATCACCACAACCCTCTCCAGAGCGATCACCAACAGAAGCCGCTCCCACAGTGCAACCTATTCGCATAAGGTTGTCTAGACCAGTGGTCACGGAGGGCACTACTAGTATCGCTGCACCTCAGGCAGGTGCAACCACAGAACCCACCACCACTACAGCAGAAGCTCCCACCACTATTGGTGCGGACGCCTTTTCTTTCCCAATACCACACATGGAGGCAGAACCAATAAACACAACATTCGATTTTGAGATGCCGGATGCATTCTCAAATGAATTCCAGTTTTCAGAGGCACAGATGTTCTCCCAAGAATATGAACGCCCCAGTTACCCTACCACACCGCGGGATCTGCCACAAGGACAAGTTGTGTCGAGCTCTGATGACGAAAGAACAGCCACCGACGATGACGAAGGTGATGACGAAGCCAGCCAGGGCACGCATGATTCCCAAGAACCAGGACAGACAGACGGCCAAGGCCAACAAACCGATGCACACGGTGACACCAGCACGCACGAAGAGGAGACTTTCGAAGCAGCAGCTTACACGTTGGCAATAAAGAAATTATATCGTACGATGGAGAAAGTATGGGCACGGAAGAAATTGACTGAAGAAGAGAGTCAGGCCCTAATCGAACAAGAACTAGTCTCCGGAGGATTTGAAGAAGTCTACATCAGAGGGTTCAGAGAACTAGTCCAATCCATCGGCCCGGTCGAAGCACTGAGGTATTTACAAAGGAAGCTACTCCCCCAATACGACCCTCGTAGAGTTCGACTGCTATCGAAGCCCGGTGAATACATTCGAGTCCCGGTAGGTGCTCAATCATCCCACCAGGCACAAGATGCACGCCTACGGCCGGAAAGATCCTTCACCGAAGAAGCCATCCTAGTCGACTCCCCGCCACGTACTACCGTTGTACATACTACCCCTATCCTTGAAATAACATCCACACCATCTACTCCTCTCTCACCTCATGTTTCACCAACCCATCCTGTATCCCCCGCACACCCACCTGCTCCTCCCACATCCACACCAGTCCATGGCAACATAGCCTCAACCTTTACACCGCCCATTCATGCCACCATGCCCGTACCCACCCCACCTCGTCTACATGTTAAACCCTTCACCCCTTCATCCTTCCCATCCTTTCCCCCACCTTTAAGACACCCTTTCCCTTTTCTAACCCCACTCACCTTCTCACCCGTTTCACCTCCCCAACCCACCATAACCCCTATATCCCCTTTCCACCAAGCTACTCCAGCCATCCCCCCTGTAAATTACTCTACATTTGTAAATCCCGTCTTCACACCTGCACAACCACCCACATACACACCACTTTTCACAGTCACCGCACTTGACACGTCCAATGACATGGACATATCACCATCCACCTCACCAGCACCCACTCCACTCACAGCACCATCATATTTAGGCACGTCACAATTTTCCACAATCACCACTGCATCCACCTTCCCAACCCCATTCCCCATCCCTGCTGCATCTACTTCCACTGCATCCTCACTTAACACTTCATTACTATTATCGCCCACCATAGACACTGCATTTCAACACATGTTCACATGCATGACACAAGTCCGCGATGAGTTTGCATCTCTGGGCAACAACTATCAACAGCTGCAGAGAACGACGAACGAACTACAAACGCAGCTTAATTCATTATCAATGGAGAATGCCTCACTGAACAGCCGATACCAAGATTTACGAGAGGCCTATCACAAATTAGAACTAGAAAGTGAGGAGAAAACAAAAGAAGCCACTGCTGATCTGGACAACATGCTTCAAGCCCAGACCGTCCGCAATGCAACGCTCACTAGAAATATGGGCTTACTAAGAAGACACTTAGCCGCAGCAAAAGAGGAGAACCAGAGACTCCAAGAGCAGAATAGAAAGAATCTGGAAGCGGCATTGGACCATCCTGAACAACCCTTAAGTCCTAGCAGATTCAAAGCAATCCCATCCGAATCGATGCGGATGTTGCTAGATGATCATGTGCGATTGCTCGAGGACTATGATCGTATGAACGAAGAGCATCAAAAGTTAAAGGAAGATCACAAGCTACTCCAGCTCAGAGAACCGGCAACACAGCAAGTACAAGTAGCAGCAGAATTACCAGCACCCGTGGACCCTGCCCCTGAAATTTTAGAGGAACTCAACGCACTCCGGGCCCAGGTAACAAATCTTGAATCTAGAATTGCAGTCTATGAAGCACCTCCAAGGCCAGACTCCCCACCTGAGCTACCAGCTGAGGAAGAAACCGTCACTATCCCGGTGGAGGAGACATTTGAAGAGGCATACGAGCCGATACCCATCCCAGGCGGACGTGTCACGGCCGAAGGCCAGATGACCTATGAATTACCTACCCCCGCGTGGATGAAGACAGTTGAAGAACTCGGAACGACACATTCGGCCAGAGTAGAGGCACAGTTACATGCCATGGCCATGATTGAAGAGAGAATTTTACAGTCACCATTCTTTGCTCATCTGGCCCCGCGACGATACATATCTGGGCATGAGCTCCAATATAAACCGTACTTCATGTTAATGGCCGAATACCAGTTAGCCATAGAGAAAGAAACAGGCATGAAACCAACGCATGCCACTCAATTCGAGCCGGAGGACTTGCCACCAAGTGCGCAGAGAGGTGAAATCCATCAACCCGACTGGCGCAAAGATTTATTGCAAAACTATCCAGAGATGATGAGCACATGCGTGAAAGCGCCGCTGCACTTAAAATTTAACCCGTGCTGGGGACCAGTACCACGACGCTGCTCTTGGACTGCATTCGCTATTAAAGTACAAAACAATAAGCAGTGCCAAGACTGGTTGAACTATCCCTATTTCAAGCCACCAATCGAGTTACCCACAGTAGGCTACATGATGGCGACGATCCGCCACTGGCTCCCTCGATTAAAGCATATGGATGATATTGCCACGCACATGACTGTCAAAATCTTTGACATGATGCAGATGATCTTTAAAGTCTTCCGACGCGTCAAGGCCCCCCATGCAAACACCCCGGGCTTTGAGCATGGCAACTTTGATTTAGTCTATGATATGAGCACAACGCCATCGCTACGGGTGTGTTATGCCTGGCACTGTAGGATAAAATACCTCCCGGCATGCTACAAACAAACCTTTGAAGAGATGTTCACCACCGGGTTTTGGGAATACCATTCCGAGGTATTCATCAGCAGGCCCACACATTTATTGCAACTTTTTGCCTGTGAACGAATGGTTTATTCCACGCATTATCAACTCCCGCCACCCAACGAACCGCAACCGATCGACTGGGAGAAGCTCGAGGCTGATCTGGCCCGAGGCATTCGAGTATCTGAGCACACCCTCGCTCACGACCTCCTACAAAACTACATCCGGCAGACCGCACAACAAGGTTCTGTCGAGGACGACAGAAGCGAGAGGGAGGGGGGTGTTGGAAGCAGTCAGAGGCACAGTCAGAGGCACAGACGACATGGAAGCATGTAAAGACGGAGCAGGGAGCCAGTCGGATTAATTTTTCAAACAATTATGTTTTTATTACCTCTTCAAACATCCAACAGTGATTTTCATCACTCTTGTAACATATGTAATATAGACAAAACCTCATTTTGTAATTCATAGCTCCATTTTGTGCAAGCCGAGGAGTCCTCGAGCTTGAGGAGCTTAGGTAGAATGCTCGTACCAATTTTCGTTATTTTTAGACATCGTTTACCCTTCCAAATAGCCTCTAGGACCTATTTTTTAACTATGCCGGTCACTAAATGTGAAACCGGTCAAAACTAGTCTAGAAACTATAAAAAGAGCTAGAGAGCTCATTTTTGAGGTTGGTTCATTTTGGTTAGTGTGAGCATAGAGCTAGTTTGAGCTTGTAAGAGCATTCTTGAGTAATAGAGCTAATTTCCCACCTTCCATTGTGTCTTGCTTGTCTCTTCATTGTGTGTGTGTATGTGTGTGTGCATCTTTGTGCTTCTCACCTTCACTCTCACATCATCTCACGTTCACGATCTTCATATCACTCCTACCTCTCCCACGGATTGACATTAAGGAGGTGAAGCTTCTTAACGTGGTTCTCACCATTGTGCTAGAGCAACACACGCGTACAGGTACAGGCACACGCATGCGTACAGGTACAGGTACACGCACGCGTACAGGTACAGGTACACGCACGCGTACAGGTACAGGTACACGCACGCGTACAGGTACAGGTACACGCACGCGTACAGCTACAGGTACACGCACGCGTACAGGTACAGGTACACGCACGTGTACAAGTACAGGTACAAGCACGCGTATAGGTACAGGTACACGCACGCGTACAGGTACAGGTACACGCACGTGTACAGGTATAGGTACAGGTACAGGTACACGCACGTGTAAAGGCACGCGTACAGGTACAGGTACAGGTACAGGTACACGCACGCGTACACGCAC
>CM035436.1:149223932-149271432 GCA_020310875.1 Ceratopteris richardii | reverse complement strand
TTATAGTACGTTGTGAAGAAGGTACAGTGACTTCTGGGTGCACAAAGATGCAGTGCGCAGTTAGTCCAATGCTATTTGGACAAAATTTGACTATTTTTTATGATAAAGTTGCGTTATCGAGTGCGATCATTGCTGGTGAAAAGATAACTTGGGGCGGTGAAAGTTCGATAAGTTCCGGAGGGAGTTCGATACCATTTAGTGGGAATTTGAAGTTTTTTGGTGACAGTGCAGTACTGCCCGGTGTACCCTTATTATGTTCACCACTGTTCGGGGCAATCCTCTTTAGTTTCGATACCAAAGATGAGGACATGTTATTTAATTTGGAGATAAGTAAGAGATTCAACACCATTTTCGAGCCGGAAGGTGAGCAATTTGACAATACAGATTCTGAAGGACAAGAGACACCTCCTCAACAGACAGATAACAACAACACTACTCATAATAGCACTATGAGTGGTTCACAGTTTCAGTAGTAGACACCCCCACAGCCGCAACCGCAGTTCCAGCAACAACAACAGCAACAGCCGCAACCAATTATACCAGTTCAACCGGTTCCAACAGGAGTGACTTACACAAAGTTCGGCGGATTTCCGGGGGATGATCCCGATGCACATGTCCGCACATTCGTGATAAGCTATGCAGTGTTGAATCATCCACCGGATCCGGCATACAAGGCCATCATATTTCAGGCCACTTTAGTTAATGAAGCAGCCAGGTGGTTGACTGAGTATGATATTAATCATTTCACTAACTATGATGATGTGAGAGATGCGTTTTTACAGAGGTTCTGGTTGAAGAAAAATCCGGCCGAAATCTTTGATTATTTGCAGAACAATCGGCAGAAGCCGCATCAGAGTGTTCAAGAATACGCAACACTATTTAGACCCCACTTAAGGCAGCTGCCTCCAGCACATGCTAATCTACCGGATGATGTTATCACCCAATGGTTCATTAACGGACTTAATCCACAGTTGAGACAAATCATGATCATTTGTTGTGTGGGCGGAATGACGTTTGACATAGTAATTGCAATGGCCTTACAACTGGAGCACAAAGTTGGAGGATTTACGGAAGACTTGGAATGGCTGAAAGCCAGTAAGAACGTAGTGGATGATCCGGCCAAACAGGTGTATTATATCGTGTAAAAATCCAGGGCACACCAGTTCTACATGTGACCTTGTAGCTCAATGATGAGTAGCACCTCCTTTAATGTCAATCCGGGAAGACGTGAGGATGGTATGAAGACCTCGAGCAAGTGGCGGCACACGTGCGTGAGTGAGAAGCACACTAGCATGCACACACATACACACACACGCGCACACACGGCAAGACAAAGAGTGAGAATCAATGGAGCTTTTAGATTACTTTCAAAGTGCTCTTACAAGTTCGTTTCAATTACAATCTAACCCCAAAAATGAGCTCTCTAGCTCTTTTTATAGTTTTTGACTAGCTTTTGGCCCTGTCCAGACCTAGTGTCCGGCCTAGTTAAAAATTAGGTTCCAAGGCTTATTTGAGGGCTCAAACGATATCTAAAAAATACGAAATTTGGCAGGTAGATACTTCTACTGCTCCTCAAGCTCAAGGACTCCTTGGCTTGCACAAAATGGAGCTACAAAAAGATGAAATGATATTTACAATGGTGCTTAGTGATGTTAATCACTTTTAATGGGTGTAGAGGTTTTGAAAGATTAAGGTTGCCTTAGTGCTAAATCTGCGTGAATGTTCATAAGTGCTTCTTCTTGAAAAATTGTTGGCCTACTTGCCGGGTCTTCGTTGACTTCCTTGTCTGCTTGGGCCTTCTCTTCTCTCGGACTCTATTCCTTGTCTTGTCAATCCTTCAGCTCCAGCTCCAACACCCCCCCCTCTCTCGCGTCTGTCGTCCCTGACAGACCCTTGTTGAGAGGGTTTCTGGATATAGTACTCGACGACGTCCTGCGCTTAATGATGTTCAGCAATTCGCAACCCCTTGGCCAAGTCTGTCAGAAGAGCATCCCAGTCTACCGGCCCAGGAACCTCTGGATGTGGCATGCGTAGCTTTTCGGAGTGGAGAGCTTGTTCCACTGCAAACAACTGCAAGAGATGGGATGGTCTGGGAATGAATATCTCGGAATGATATTCCCAGAATCCCGTGACAAACATCTCTTCAAACGTTTGTTTGAAGCAGGCCGGTAGATATTTGATACGAGCGTGCCATGCATACACCACATTGATCGATGGAGTCGTGCTCATGTCGTATACAAGGTCCTGGTTCCCTTCATTAAATCCTAGTGCTGAAAGATGCGGTTCCTTGACATTTTTGAAGGTCCTAAAGGTGACCAGCATAAGTTCGAAAATTTTCAGGCACATCTGAGTCATGATATCAGGAACATTCTTGAAACGGACCCCCCAATGCCGGATCGTTGAAATCATATAGCCAATTGTGGGTGCGCCTTTAGGGGGTGCGAAGTACACGTAATTTAGCCACTTCTCGCATCCTTTAATTGTCAGCACTGTATGTGTGTACTCCGGCCAGGATCTCCTTCGAAACAGAGGGCAATAACATGGATTGTATTTGATGTACAATGGCATGTTGTTCCATGTTCTTACCATTTCCGGATAGGTTTCGAGCAGTCGAATTCTCCATGTTGGTTGGCGGATATGTCCTTGCTTGGCACTCTCTGGGATGTCATCGGGTGCAAATTGGGTGGCAGAGGTGGGTTCCCTTGAGGTGTGGCGCTTGATCTCCGCATTATAATCCGCCATTAGCACGCAAAAAGGTACATACAAATCATCCGATGGGCCGATCCACCTATGGTGTGAAAGATGCTGAAAATAATCAGATTTTATTACCACCTCCTCCAATTTTGACATCAAGGCGATTTGGACTGCCACCCGGTCGTCATGTGTCGTGGCTACTTTCTCTAACTTCTGCATCCATTCCGGTGCCTCGATCTCAATTGTGTCCATGCCCTGTTCTGTGCGCTTACCTCCGGGTGTTGGCATCGGGACATAGGGATCCTCAAATGTTTCTTCTACCTCAATTGGCACCAGGTCGTCAGGCTCGGGGTCTACCAGAGGGGAGGGCTGACGCTCATACTGCATAACCTTGCTGCGTAATTCCTCAAGTTCGGCGCGGAGTTTAATGACCTCTTCAGCTGTTTCTTCTGCGGTTATGCTCAGGCTGGGTTCTGTCTGTCGAGTGGCCAACTGTCTTCGTAACTCATCTCTTTCTTTTTCTAAAGCGGCATGGGCCTCCATTAAGTCTGCATGAGTTTCTAACACCACCTGCATATTCTCAGAGGGTATCGCCTTGAATCGTTCTGGGTCAATCTCTTGTGGGGAACCCTCCATGGCCGCTTCCAGGTTTTCTTCGTTCTGTTTCTGTAATCTCTTATTCTCTTCTAACGCGGTCGACATATGCTTGCGGAGGAGGCCCAAGTTCCGTCGAAGTTTCAGGTTTTCCGTGATCTGCGAATGGAGCAGCTCGTCCATATGTCGTCGTTCTTCATCATCTGTTTGAGGTGGGTTGGCTTCTAATTGTGTGTATTGCTCCTGTAATGTCGCGTGCTGCTGTACTAATTGTTGTTTCTGCTCTTCAAGATCCCTACATCTTGCTTGGAGATCCTCGTGGCGTTGGAAGAGCCTTGTATGTTGGTCGTCCAAGTGTTGGTAATGTTGCTGGAGTTGGGCCATGCATTGATGCATATTATTAAATAAGTTACCGAGAGGAATAGTATTGAATGCAGAGGGGTAGGGAAAGGGAAAGGGGGTTGTGAATGCAGTACTGGGGACGGGTGAGGGGGGAGGTGGGGGAATGGGAGAGTGTGGGTAAATGGGGGATGGGAGAGGTGCAGAGGTGGGTGATACCTCCATGAAAGTGGGGTTCGTGGTGGGAGTGACTGTGAACATGGGGATTGTGGTAGCGGTGAGGGTTGTGAATGTGTATAGAGGTGTGTGTAATTGTGAGCTTCTAGGAAGTGTGCTCGGGGTGGTGAGGTGTACAGTGGCAGTAGTTAGATTTATGTTCTCAGTGGGAGTAGAGTGTGTGGGTTGGCTGATGGTTTGTGCGTTGGTGTGTGCAGTGGTTTCAGAGGTGGTGACAGTGGAAGTTACAGTGGTAGAGGGAGGTGATTGAGGTCGATGTGGGGGAGAAGGTGGCAAGGGAGGTGATGGGGGTGCACTCGATGTGTGGACTTCCTCGGTGTCGTGAACTGTGTGTGCCGTGCCAGTGGTTGTGGGGGTGCCTTGTGGTCCCGATCCTAATACATTCATTTGTTTTCCCGATCGTGGGGGGCGTCTTCCATATCTTCTCTCTGTTCTCCGTGAGTGCACTAGTGCGGTATGCACCGTTTCTGGTACTCCTAGAGCATCTGATATCATTTCCAAGGTGGCCCGGTATTGCTCGTCCACACCTTCCTCCTCCAGAATTTGGTTCATGAGAGCTTTACCCGCAGCTAATGAGAGCCTGTGTTGCTCTTGAACTCGGTTCATTGTTTCGTAAAGCTTCTTTAATGCGCTAGTGTAGGCGGGGGCACCTTCCAGTACTTGTAGTGCTTCTGGATCATACTCTTGTTCTTCGGCTTCTGAATGTCCGCCCTGTGTCTCCCCATGAGCCTCTTCTTCATCGTCCACGTTGACTACGTCTGGTTGGCCTGGCTGTGCTTGTTCTGGGGCAATTTGCTGTCCACTGGCTTGCTCGTCTTCAACTTCCGCATTTACAGCTTCTATGATTCTTGCAACTTCTTCGTCAGTTAAGTCCTCTAGAGTGAACCCATGCGGGAACTCCAGATCAGTCGGTACTGGTGGAAACACAAGGTTGGGGCCATCTGTGTTGTGCCTGGGTAGCCTGATAGTAAACGGTTGCACTCGTCGGGGGAGTCTTGGGGTTGTCTCAGGCGTCAGGGTTGCCCCGCGAGCTTGTGCACAAGGCATCTGGACGGTGCCTCGCATCTTCTTTGAGGGAGGTCCTACTGCTGACAATCTGCGTTGAAATTCCTGAGCTCTAGACCAGATCAGAGCCCTTTGCACCGGTACATCATAGGCAAGACATCTGTATACAATTCTTGTGAGTGCACAGCAACCATACAATACAGATCTTTGCTTTTTATACCATCTCTGATGGGCCATATGAATCTGATCAATGATCCAGTGGGGCATATTGATGGTCAACTCAAAAGCATCCGCCAGGTAGAGGCTAAACCAGATCTTTTTGGGAGGCATTGTAAACCTATCCTGCGCGGGGAAGGCGAAATGTTGCATGACCATATGTAAGTGGATGGCGATCGTGGGTGTCATAGCAACCATGTCCTTCAGCTTCGTCAGATTCCTGTTCTTCATGTTGTCTGGAACCATTGTCTCTTTCTCTGTTGGAATGTGCATTCCTTGCATGTCGAGTGCTTCTCTTACTAGATTGATAGTTAAGCGGAAACGCTTCAGCTCGTTGCCCCTTGTGAGTGATGGGAGCACAAAGGAGCTGTATCCTTTTTTGTCTTTGCTGGGGGTGAGGGTACTAATTAGATATGAGCATCTGAGGAAATCTGGCTTTGGTAGTTGGGACTTGAAGTAGTCATAAAGCCCTGCCTTCTTCCAGATCGGCTTAAGTCCTTCGTTATTCTGTAGCCTTTCAAATTCCCTGGTAAAGAAATGGTATCGGCCCCATCGTCCATTGAATTCGACTTCGGACTCCCACATATACGTGCCTTCACCCAGGGGGCCAGCAACGTCACTGAACCAATGTGAGGCTTTGCCCACCGGCATTGTGTGTCCCTGCGGGGGATTCTGAATTGGTATGGCGTGCAATGCCCGTAATGCCGCTGGTCTTTCCTTTAACTCCTCCTCGACTGGAAGACTTTCTATGTCCACCACTTGTGGGCTGGAGCCTGCCTGGGAGCTAGTTCCTACTGTATCAGCCATTTTACTTCTTTCTGTCTGTCTCTGTGAGAATATACAAACAGGTGTTAATATTGTACAGGACAAGTGAGGACCGTTGTTCCCATCACAAAATTAACATGAGGGTCGGGAGCGAATAATGGGTTAGTAAGTGTTCGGTGCACGTGTGTGGTTAATGCTTGGGTAATCCTAGGAGACTAATGAAGTTAGCAAGTGGGGATGAATTTACAAATTGGGTCGGGGGGTTTATTACAGGTCTTAGGCTGCCAAATGCAGTGGATGGGCTTTGCTTTCGGTTTCGTAGAGACTCTAGAGAGCTTTCTCGGTGTCGCGGTTTGAAAATGAGGCTTTTTAGGGACCCATTTACAATTGATTACATGCGCGCTCTTGGGTCTTGGTGTGTTCTTGAGCGTTGAGAACGAGTGAATACGGGCAGTATGCGTAGCTGCGTTATGCTGTTTAGGTTGTGGCCTCGGCGTAGCTACTTGTGCCCTCAAGCAAGCCTTAGGCACCCAAATTTGTCTTGATTGTGGGCTAGCCTTCATCGACTTCTTGGGCACCCAAATAGATTTCACATTAGCAGGAGAATTTCTGCAAGACTTCTTATTAATGTCATGTTGTTGGTTATTAATAAGAAACTTCGCCCGTGTCATTGACGGTGGTGCAACCGGTTGTTCGCCTTTCCGCACCCACACATGGTTTATTTTCTGGGACATTCTGTTGAGCAGGTACTTTTGATCTCGGACATAGGTAGTACTCTGCTTCTTCTGCCTTTGATCCACCTTGGGTTGCTGCCTCCTTCTGGCCTTTGGAAAAGAAGGGAGTTCCGTTGCATTCCTGACTCCTTTTTTGCGAATATCATTCCTCTGCAACACATAGTTTTGGACAAGAACAGCATGGTCATCTTCATGTGTACCCCTGGAAGGACCAGGAGTCTGTGCCTTTCCTAGTTCCTTGAGTGCTCCATTGTCTAATTCTACTGTAACTCGACTATGATTGATCCAAACCTGGAGAAGTCCACTTCTTAGGTTTAGATTGACCGCTTGGTCATAGATCCAATCTTGACCCAAGACAAGAGGTTCAGTGAGATCCTCATCCTGACACACCAGTACTTTAACTGTCATTGCCTCATCATGAATGTAGAGAGGAAGTTCCACCTCACCCATGCAAGGGGTTTCCACGCCTCCCAATCCTATGAGATATGCTTCCACAGGATTGACAGTTAACTGCAACTCTTGACAGTAAGACACTCTAACAGCACTAGTGGCTGCACCTGAGTCAATCAAGGCTCTTACGGTTCTTGCACTCTTTCCTCGTCCCATATCTATGGTTATGAAAGGACGTCTATCGATTATTCTATGCGAGCTTGTTCCTGCAACTTCACACATGGCCATGGGACATCCTTGATCTGCATAGTCATTTGCTCTAGTCTGATCTCGGCCTTGCCTTCGTAACTTCATCCTTCTGATGCGTTCTAAAGCTTCTGCTTGAGCCTCTTCTCGAATTCGCTTTTCTTCCTCTTTGCGTTTCTTAGCAGTATTGAGTCGGCTGAGCATTTCCTCCGTGAGGGGTTCCTGATACAACTTGACTCTACAACCGCTAATATAGTTAGGGAGAACATCACCCTCTAATGTGGCTAATTGTACTGCTCCACTCGTGGAGATCCTATTGATGATCATTGGTCCGTAGCCTCTCTTTTCTAGCTTCCTTGCGTGTTGTTTCAGTGTATAGACTAAAACTAGATCTCCTGCTTTCAAACCCTTATCCTTTACGTGGGCATCAAAGTATGCCTTCTGTCTCTTCTTGGCTGCATATATTCCTGCAGCGGCTCTCAGTCGTGTTTCTCCTAATCGTTCAAGGTCAAAAATCCTAGAGGAGAGTTCATGGCCTGTCCATTCATGCTCTTGTGCTACTTTCAACGTAGGAATCAGGAAATCCAAGGGTAGCACAGCGTTTTGACCGAATACCATCTGAAAGGGGGTGGCTTGGAGTACCGTTTTGTAGGCAACTCGGTATGCCCAAACAGCATGGTGTAGCTGTTTGTCCCAATCAGAGCGTTTAGTGTTCACTAATTTCGTCAGTACGTTGCATAAGATCTTATTAGTGCTCTCAGCTTGTCCATTAGCTTGAGGGTGATAAGGGGCAGACTTCTTGTGTATTACCAAGAATTCCTGGAGTAGATTTTCAATCACTTCATTCAAGAAATGAGTGCCTCTATCACTTACAAGCTCTATAGGTAGCCCATATCTTGTGAATACATTCTCAAACAAGAATTTGGCAGTTGTTTGAGCATCGTTCTTTGTCGTAGCCTTTACCTCTACCCACTTGGTGAGATAATCTGTCGCAACAATGATGTATTCCGCATGAGAACCCTTAGCTGGGGGATTAATAGGAGCTACGAAGTCTATTCCCCACTTAGAGAATGCACGTCCACCCATCATAGGTTTCAGTGGCATCTCATCTTTGCGTATAGGATACTGAGTCCTCTGACATACATCGCACCGTTTCACATAGGTATGTGCATCCATGTGAAGGGTCGGCCACCAGAAGCCCGCAAATAGAATTGCCTTGATCACCCGATCCGGTCCAAAATGTCCTCCTGCTACACCTTGGTGAGCAGTTTCTAAGATCTTAAGATACTCACTTTCATGGACACACAATCTCAGGTAACCATCTTTACCGCGCTTATATAGATTATTACCGATAAGTGAGTAATCCTGGGCTTCTTGTTCTAAACTCCTTTTCCTAGCCAGAGTCATGTCTGGAGGGAATGTGTTTGTCCTCAGGAAGGATACGAGAGGTTCGCTCCAATCTGGTACAATGGATGCTTGATAAAGAGTGGCGTGTTCCACAGGTGGTTTAGTGCAACAGATTGGGCATTCCTTACACAACTTTTGGACATCAGCTTCCATAGTTGGCCAATGCACTCCGAATCTCTTTAGAGTCTGTAAGGTTCGTTGCTTTGAATGGTGTTGCTCTAACGCACCTACATGTGCTAATTGCAACCATCTAGTGTACTCATCCTCTTCTACGCAACAAGCCAAGATCCCTTGATCTGTGTGCTTGTACATGCTTCCTGCCATAATGTGGTATTTTTGGGCTTTTACAACCTCCCTATTCCGTGTGTTTACCACTGGATGGTTAGGCCCGTATGTCAATACTGGTACTAATAGCTTAGCCCACTGCGGTACGACTTCCAAATTAAACAAGTAAGCATCAGGAAGGTCGTCTGATACTCCTTGTGGGGCTTCTCCCGATGTGAGCCTAGAAAGATGATCAGCTCTCAAATGTGTCCTCCCTTTTCTTACCACAACCTCAAAATCATATTCCATTAGCAAGAGAAACCATCTTACTAATCTTCCTGTATTGCATGGCTTGTTTACGAGATATAACAATGCCTGATGATCAGTAAAAAATTTAAACTTGTTTGCAAGCAAATAGTGTCTAAATTTCTTAACTGCATATACCATGCCTAAACCTTCTCTCTCCGTAGTGGTGTAATTTCGTTCAGCCGCATTTAACTGTCTACTGGCATAGGCAATTGGAAGATCCATATTACCTTCACCAGTAGGTTGTGCAAGAACACATCCAATGGCATAATTGGATGCATCCACATGAACATGGAATGGCTTATTCCAATCTGGTGTGGTCAAGATTGGTGCTGAACATAATCTTCGTTTAAGCTCTTGGAAGGAATTCTCACATTCATCCGTCCACTCAAAGTTTGTCAGAAGCCCGTACATGGGCTTTGCAATGACAGCATACATGTGTATAAATCGTCGATAATAACCACAATGCCCCATGAAAGCTTGTACTTCCTTGACATTCTTTGGCCTAGGTAGCTCTGCTATGGCTCTCACTTTTTCTTCGTCGGTAGATATGCCATTCTTTGACACTATGTGTCCTAGAATCTTGCCTTGTCTGACCATAAAAACGCACTTTTCTGGGTTCAAGCAGACTTGATATTCTCTACATTTGTCAAAGATTTGTCTGAGTTCAGGAATATGGGTTTGTCTAACATTGGAATGAGCACAAAGATCATCAACATAGACTTCTAAACTCTTCCTCAGGAACTCCTTAAACACATGGCACATCAGCCTCTGGAAGGTAGCTGGTGCATTGGTAAGCCCAAATGGCATTACTCTAAAAGCAAAAATGCCCCATTATGTGGCAAAGGCTGTCTTATGCTGATCCTCTGGAGCTATGGCTACTTGATTGTAGCCCGAGAATCCATCAAGGAAGCTGTACACTTCCTTGCCTGCCACTCTTTCTAACAGATGTTATGTGATGGGAAGCGGATAGTTATCTCGAATCGTGGCGGCATTAACCTTTTTCAAGTTAATGCACACACGCAGCTTGCCATTCTTCTTGGGCACCACTACGATGGGGGATACCCATTCAGTGTGCTCAATTTCATAGATAAATCCAGCTTCGACCAGCCTATCTATCTCTTCCTTGATCTTAGCAGCATAATTATCATTATATGTATAAGGCTTTTGCTTAGAGGGTTTGGCGTCTGAAGTCATGGGGATGGTGTGCGAGCATATGTCCGGGTCAACCCCTTTCAAATCCTTGTAACTCCAAGCGAATACATCTCTGTATTCTCTTAGCAAGGCAATCAATTCGTGCTCTTCTTCTTCTGTCAGGTCATGGCCTATATATGTGCATCTCTCCTCTCCTTCTTCTATGGCCACTACTATTTTCTTGGTGGTTTCCTTGTTATCATAGGCCTCTCCTGATTGTGCCTCTCGTTTAGGCATTCTTATCATGACTCTCCTGTCATCTATCTCATACTTCTTAAAATTTTCTGGGACCTCAAACAAAGATTCTTCCTCCTCTGGTGAAACTTCTTTCTTCTTTCGTTTCTTTCCTTCTTCCTTCGGGGTCATATGTGTTGCTAATCTTACATCATTTGTAACCTCTCCATGCCTCTGGGGTTGAAATTCTACTTCATGGAAGTATTCTTCATCTGATGCAAATGGTGGGTCCATAATGATTGACTCTAGATCGGAGTCACTTGCATCCTCAAATGCATCAGGGCTAGGTTCGCATTCTTCTAGAACTGCCTCTCCCATGATTGGCTCTATGGAGAAGACTGAAATGTCATAGCCATCCTCATCACAGTGAGGTGTCCATTGTTCTTCGTTGATGGCTACGTCCATTGTTGCTAAGATTTCTGCCCAACCGTGAGGTTCAAATTCTTCGTCTGGAAAAACTACAGGTGCATAGGCTGGGTCTTGGATTGATCTATGGGTTTCTTTTGCACCTACCTCTCTGGCTTTCTCTCTCTTCTCTTCTTCTACTGCTACCTTGCACATCCATAAGTGAGTATCTTCATGCATCCATGAGGATCCAGATTCTATGGAATGCACAGATTCCGTATCATCTTTGGCTCTATGGATGGGATTCCACTGGATAGGAGGTACATCTCTATGAGAATAATCCTTGAGATTAACTTTGGTTGTAACACCTAAGTGCTGTAGGTACAAAGAATTGGTTCCCCAATCCTGTACCACTTGCAACTGTCGCATAAATGGTCTTCCCAAAATCATCTCATAGGCATGATTTTTGCTGAAGTCACATATAGCAAAACTATGCTCAAACTCGACACCACAAGTGGTGAGAGTTATCCCTTCCAGCAATCCTAAGGGTCTCTCAATATGACCATCGGCCATCTGCAATTTCATTCTCGTTGGCCTGAGTGCTGGCTTGCCCCAACGCTTCCAAAGGGAAGTAGTGGCAATTGCAACTCCTGCACCTGAGTCCAAAATTGCCTTAGTGGTGTAGTCCTGGTAGGTAATGGGAAGATAGGTGTTCCCTTCTTCACCTTCACACATATCTCCTATCTTATCCAAGGGAATTTCTGGCACTGTCCTATGGGATCCTCCCTTGGAACAAGGTTTTGCAACTTCAGTTACCTGACTGGCTACATATTTTCGTGCTTCTGGTCTATCCTTGGGCAGTTCTTCCAAAGTGGAATCGCGCTGCACCTTGGTGTTCTTTACTACCTCCGTATTCCTTGATATGACCGAGTCATCGTTCCTTACCATGACTGTGGGTGCTCTCATACATGTGGACTTTGCTTCCCATGGGCCTGTGAAGTGGGGTAGCTCTTGTATGGAATTAGACTCAAAGTCCAATCTCTCATGAGACTGAGTACTCTCATGTTCCCCATAAATAGATGGGATGTCTTGTGGGAATTGGTCGTGTGCATCATCCACAAGTTCAAAAGGAGGGGCGACTTCACTTTCGTTATCCCATTTATCTTCTTGAATCTCTCGTAGGAAGTCTGGTGCAAACCGATTCATAGAAGAAGAAGTGTCTGGCTCCGTAGAATTAGGCACATAAGCAACCTGGGAAGGAGGGCTTATTCTATCGTTGGCTCTCTCCTCGTTCCCACAGACGGCTGGAGCACAAGCTTCTTGGAGAGGATTATTTAGTCTATTACTCTTTCGAGCAGGCTCATACGCTCTCTGAGAAGGAATGTGGGTCACCGGTGGAGGTACATAAGCTTTCGGGGGAGGCTCTTGTGACTTTTGGGGGGGAAGATAAGCTTCTTGAGGAGGCACATGGGCTTCCTGAAGAGGCTGGCTTATCCGTTCTCTTGTCCTTTCCTTTCTTTGAGGGGCAGGTTCCTTCTTTGATTGTGCAATTAACTTCTCTATTCTTTCCAGCAGTCCATCAAAGTGTAACTGCGTCTTAGCTGAACTAGAAATGTTAAATAGGCGGCTGGCCTCAAACATGGTCTGAGCCAATTCCACCATTTTGGCACAAATCTTAGTTCGTTCAAGCTCTAGCTCGGCTCTAGGGTAGCATTTTTCATGATCAGTTATGGTTGGCCCTTCTTGGATTCTGGCCTGATATGCTTTAAGCATCATGTTTAGGTCCTCGGGAGTGGGATCTGCTAGGACTGATCCTACTCTAGGGGGTGGTGGGATTTGATGAGGCGGTGGGAAAGGTGGTGGGTTGGATGGAGATAGGAGTGATGGAGGCGGGGTAATGTGAGAGGGAGTTTGAGTTGTGAGTTCAGTTATCCTCGCTTTGTTTTCTCTTATGCTTTCCTCAAGCTCACTCATCTTTTTAGCCCATTGTCTTTTCATTCTTTCTCGACTATCTTTCCATGCTCTAGTCCTTTTCTTTGTCACACTCTCGGTTTCACTAGCCTCTGGGCCCTTATCCTGGCTTGCCTCTTGGTTTTGCTGCAGTGCCTGAGCTCTAGTGACTACCTGCACTGGTGCAGTGGAAGTGACGCTTCCTGAGGAATCTACAACCAACCCAATCACATTGATCGGAGTGATTTTTGGCATATTATTGGGGTTCTTTGGGCAATCTCGTAAAAGATGTTCTTTTCCACAATCTTGGCAAAAACCTTGGATAGTCACTGACTGGGGTTGTGTAGGTGGGGGCAAGGGACAATCACGAATGAGATGATCTCCTTGGCATCTGTAGCACGGTCCTCTTGGGAATGGAGGTCTTACTTGCCTAGATTGAGGCCTGGGGTTGGGGTTTGCATACATGACGTTCGTGTAATCTGACTCCCAACTAGGTTCGCTTGGTTCTTCACTATAGTAAGACTCACCATGTTCTGGAGATTGCATGTAGTAAGCCTGGGGACTATCGACATGTGTAGAATCAAAGCTATGGTCACTTGGGTCACTTTCTGAGATCAATGGGGTCACTGGTACTATGGCCCTATTCAGGTTTTCTTCTGCAACAGCATACTTTACTGGAATCACGTTAGCGGGGTTTGGAGGCTGTTGAGCTAGCACCGGTTGGGGTCTCTGCTGGGCCTGATATTGTGGTTGATAGGATTGTTGGGGTCTAGCATATTGTGGTGGTGGAGGGTACTGGTTCTGGTATCTGCCTTGTTGGTAGGGCTGAGGGTAGGGTTGCCTAACTGCCTGCTTGTTGTATGGGCAATCTTGCGCAGTGTGGTTTGTGTACTTCCGTTCTATGGTGCAGTACTGGCTACTAGGGTTTACTTGGGGTTGAGCCATAATAGGGCAGACATTCGCCATGTGGTCGCCACCACAAGTATAGCATCTTTTCACATGGCCAAACCTAGGAATTTGTTTGCTAGAGACACCTAGTTTTTGTGCCACTTTCTCTGCGAGTTCCTCAATTGATGTGGATTGCATGGAAGAGTGACTAGAAGCACTATCTGAATCTTTGTAGATTTTGGAAAGCTCTAGTTCCTCCCCTAGGTTATCTTCAATGTCAATGCACATGCGTACACACTCTTCTATAGTCCTAGGGTCCTTCAGATACACATAGGATCTCAATTTCGTACTCAGCAATCCATCAAGGAATAAGGCTACTTGTTTAGCAGATGTGGGTAGCTCCGAAATAGGGCACCTTTCCAGGTATTGCCTAAATCTTCTTCCTGCAAGTCTCACGGTCTCTTGAGGGGTTTGCTTGAAGCTGTGAATCAATGATGAGGTATTGTGTCTTATGCCACTCTTAGAGAACTCTACAATGAAAGCCTCTAGGAGTTGGTCTATGCTCCTGAACTGACGCTCATCCAATGGTTGAAACCATGTAAGTGCTGTGTTCCTAAGGGTTAGACCGAAGGCATTGTACTGCGTGAACAGATCCTCAACCTGTTCAGCTCTCAAGACTTGCTTGAACTCCGCCACATGATCATAGGGATCTCCTGTGCCGTCAAAGTAATTCTTCATGGACTTAACTAGCTGGGTCGGTCTCAGAGTTCTTGTGTGCTCTCTAGGTCTCGGCAGAGGGAATCCATCTACATTTCTTTGGTTCCTGTGGGCTCTATGCATCTCAGGCTCTACCCTATTCGTCTCTGTTCTCGTTCTTTCTCTGCCCACTGGGTTGGCAAAGCTTACTTCTGGTCTATCTCTACTTCTGTCTCTTTGCGTACCATGAGCTTGGGAAGTTCCAGCCCCAGGGTGACCATAGGATACATTTGATCTTGGTTGAGGGAAAATAAATTCACCCTTCCAAGTGTAAGCATGCCTATCATTTTCTGTCACCACAAAGATCCGTTCTGAAGCATGATCTAAGTAGGTCACTCTGCCTGGGCTATCCGGATCCTTAAACTCATAGATCATGATATTTCCTATGTCTGTTGGCTGATTAGACTTATACCTCCAAAAGGCTTCATCAGTTTCTCGATTGAGGAGCAACTCTATGCTCTTGTTGTCTTGGGGTACCCACTCAGGTGTGATAATCCTAGTGAGAACTGATTTACCTCGAGGGGTTCTAGGTTCCGCACCCATGTTCCCTTGTTCCAGGTCACCTAAGTCCGCTTCTGAGATTACATTCCCAAAGTCATCTGTCCTATCAGGGTGACTAGTGACTACATATATTGTTCCTTCTTTGTCCAGATATGCACCATTTTCAAACTTGACAGCTGGGTGCTCTAGTCCTATGGATTGGTCAGGGTTTTTAATCTGGACCACGGATCTTCCTAGGCCGTCCTCATAGATGCTAGCACCTAATCGGTTGGTCCTAAGGTACTCTAGCTGCGTTTTGTAAGGGCCTTCTACCCTGTACAGGTAAGGCACACCTGAACTTCCCGTTGGTCTGTCCATACCTTGAGACATCCCTGATTCACTGGTATCCGAGCTAGGGTAATGAGAGTGGTGACTCAACTGCTGGGCCCAAGACCTTGCAGTATGATTGACACTAGCCTCTGAAGACCTAAGGCTTTGTCTTTCTCTTGCTAGGTGTCGTCCTGATCTAAGGTTCATATGCCTAACTGATTAACTCAATTTTTTGCCCAGAGTACAACCTCGTTGCCGATCAATTGGTATCAGTCACTTGATTCTTTTTAGTTATTTCTCGTGTTTAAGGTCTTGTCTGATATTTCGTCGTCAGGAATACTTGAATGTTCTGCGCACTTTCAGGTTGATCGTTCCACGTTAGGTTCTTTTCCTTTATGTTATCGGCCGTATGGAGATTAAATTTTTAGCTTGAACTTGAGTTTTTAGGTAGTCTTCAACTTGATAAGTGCCTATCGTCGCTCCGACTTACTCCTACCTCTCGTCGTTCTTAGCTTAAGCTAGGGATTGACAAGGGGAGTTGAGAATTTCCAACCTTTTCGTTTCCTGCTTGGTTGCCTTTGAATGCCCAGGAAGTGTGTTCCCAAGCTTGCACTTACACTTGCTCAAAACGCCTTGCGATGCTCTCAATAGATCTGTAAGTGTTCCAACGTTAGCTCAAGACTTAAACTCCAAAGACAGAACCAATGATTTTCATTCAGGTAGCACAAACACAAACTTGTATAGTGATTTTCAAGAAAACAATCCTAAGAACCCCTGACTTTGATCCCCCTTGATATGGTCAACTTCAAAATACACTATCTGAAAATCAACGCATTATCTTTATAAAAAACAGTTGAGGGCGTGTAGTATATGCCACGAGCTTTCCGACAAGCCCAAGAGCTCAAAAAATGGATTTCGTATGAAAAAGTTATGACTGTTCAGGGTTTAGGGGGTTAAAACAGGATTCAAACTGGCTGACAGATCCTAAGATTTTCTCCCAAGACACAAGTGTAGGAACCTCAAAAATGCTAATGGATTGACTATTGTGCCCCAAAAATTGCCCCAAATTTTGAAATAAAAAAAACCCTAATTTTTTTGGCCGAAAAGCCTGTCAATCGCGATCGACGGGTCTGTCAATCGCGATTGACAGAGGAGTCCGTCGGGGCTGTCAGTCGCGATTGACTGTGTCAATCGCGATCGACAGAGTCGATCGTGGCTGTCAATAACGATCGACAGTATCAATCACGATCGACACGTTTTCCGGATTTTTCGCCGAGATTTCAGTCAATCGGGGTCCTATCAGTCGCGATGGACACGTGGCTACGCGCAAAAGTCAATCAATCGTGGAATTTCAATCAATCGCGATCGACGGTGTCAATCGCAATTGACAGAGGTGTCGGTCGTGGCTGTCGATCGCGATCGACGGTATCAATCGCGATTGACAGGGTCCTACGTGGCAGTCAGTCGATCGTGGAGGTCTGTCGATCGCGATTGACAGGGTCTGTCGGTCGCGATTGACAGGGTCTGTCGGTCGCGATTGACAGGGTCTGTCGGTCGCGATTGATAGAAAACCTCGGAATTTTTCTACTGTTTTTAGTGTTTTAGGATGTGCTCCTTGTGCTTGTTCTAGTGGTGCACTTACTTTTGTGAAAAGCCAAAAATTTCTGTCAGTCGCGATCGACAGAGGCCTGCGACCGCGAGACAGTTTCTTCGAATTTCGTACCTGCGCGCAGCGTGCTGGGGATGATGATGATGGCAGTACCTGCAAGAATCACAACAACATGCAAAAACAGTGCAAGCAATATCGCTCTCTCGCTCTCTCTCACAAGTGGAATGGAGGAAATGAGGTGGAGATGGTGATATGATCAAAACTGAAAATTTTCGCGATGATGGAGATGAAGGTGGGAGATGGTGATGATGATGATGTTGATGAAGATGGTGAAGAAAGTAAAAGAAAATCGATGAGAGTGAAGAAAATACCTACAACTCCAACGCGTCAACTCTACGTCTTACCATCACACGCTCGTCCTCAAAGCTCGATCCCCGGCAACGGCGCCAAAATTTGGTGTAGCTCAATGATGAGTAGCACCTCCTTTAATGTCAATCCGGGAAGACGTGAGGATGGTATGAAGACCTCGAGCAAGTGGCGGCACAAGTGCGTGAGTGAGAAGCACACTAGCATGCACACACATACACACACACGCGCACACACGGCAAGACAAAGAGTGAGAATCAATGGAGCTTTTAGATTACTTTCAAAGTGCTCTTACAAGTTCGTTTCAATTACAATCTAACCCCAAAAATGAGCTCTCTAGCTCTTTTTATAGTTTTTGACTAGCTTTTGGCCCTGTCCAGACCTAGTGTCCGGCCTAGTTAAAAATTAGGTTCCAGGGCTTATTTGAGGGCTCAAACGATATCTAAAAAATACGAAATTTGGCAGGTAGATACTTCTACTGCTCCTCAAGCTCAAGGACTCCTTGGCTTGCACAAAATGGAGCTACAAAAAGATGAAATGATATTTACAATGGTGCTTAGTGATGTTAATCACTTTTAATGGGTGTAGAGGTTTTGAAAGATTAAGGTTGCCTTAGTGCTAAATCTGCGTGAATGTTCATAAGTGCTTCTTCTTGAAAAATTGTTGGCCTACTTGCCGGGTCTTCGTTGACTTCCTTGTCTGCTTGGGCCTTCTCTTCTCTCGGACTCTCTTCCTTGTCTTGTCAATCCTTCAGCTCCAGCTCCAACAGACCTCAACCAGATGTATTGTGCCATTTGCAACACAATAGGACACTCAACGGAGACCTGTGCATATAATGCAAAGGTGGAGGGTAGAGCAGCTGTAAACGCCATCATACAAGAACCAGGTCAGCCAGCAACCCATTACGTGCCACCACAGATGCGAGTTAATCAGTTGCAAGGATATAGGGATTATCGGCGTCAGCGGAACACCAATATTAATTCAAATCGATGGCAGGCAGGTACATCAGCAAAAGGTACCTCTCTTCCACCCCCTCGATGTCATTTTTGCGACGAGATTGGCCACATCCGTAGATTCTGCAAGGAAGCAGCAGAGTATGACAAAAGGAAGAAGGAGCGACAAAATCCAATGACCAACATGGTTTATATTTCACTAGTCAAGTCACAAGCAGCCGTCGTGCAGACAAGATCAGGTAAGCATTTGCAACCAGCAGCTGAAGTGTTTGAGCGTGGTATCCGTGAGTAGCAGCGAATGTTTGCAAAGGCTAGTCACTAGATAGCTAAGGAGCCGACTGTGTTTCCTGATCCAATTCCGGTAACACAGGTCTGCCTACCGTAGGCAAGATTGAATGAACAAAATTCGGCCACAACAACATTAGAATCATCATCAAAATCGGTGAGAAGTACGACCCAAACAAATCAGGTATGGGATATCCTATCTAAGGCTTCAATCACACTACCTTTGGGATAATTTCTCGCCTTAGTGCTAGGAGTCAGGCAGCAATTTCAACAGCAAGTTAGCCTCAGGTCTTCATGTACTCCAGGGACTGCAACCATACAATTGAAAATTGATTCTACGGTGGATCACTCAGTCCCATTCATCACAGTATGGCATAAAAACCAAAAGATTACCCAAGTGTTAATTGATGGCGGTCCATCCGGTGGGATTAGTACGTAATATTCCGATTACCTTGTAGGGCACCACATTTAAAATGACTTTTGTAGTCTTAGAATTACCAGAATCAAGCCTCGACTACAACTTACTTTTCGGTCACCCATGGATCAAGCAAGCCAAAGTTGTACAGGATTGGTCAGCCCAAGAGTTAATTTTCAAAGACCATCACCGGAAATATGTAGTTAAATTGGATGCTATGCAACCCTGTGATCTTCATGCACGAGCATACGTTGCAGAGCCGATCCATATGTTGGATGGATTATCTGATGATGAGGAAGAAGCGTTCCTGAAGACCAATAAGGATCTGATCTCATTAGGTACTGTTGATCTGCAGCCGGTAGCAGACCAGTGGAGTCCGACAGCTTGTACGATCGTACCAGTGCCCGGAGATGCGGAAATAGATGATAGTGTAGTTATGGATGAAGTCACCTTGCATCAACTCTTGTAGTCAGCTGATGATTTGGTCAAACCTCGACAATATTATGTATCGGAAGATCAATTAGTAACATATAATTTGGGTGACACGGTCAACCCACGACCAGTTAAGATTAAGGCAGGATTATCAGAGACATTCCAAGATGATTTGGTACAACTCCCGCGTGAATTCTCCGATGTTTTTGCTTGGGATTATAGAGACATGAAAGGTCTTGACCCACGGATTTATCAACATCGGGTAGTGCTCAAACCGGATGCTAGGCCAATCAAACAACCAAGCTATAGAATGAACCCCACTTATGCAGCACAGTTCAAAGCAGAACTTGATCGTTTGTTGAAGGTGGGATTCATTCTGCCAATTGAGCATGCTGAGTGGATATCTCCAATAGTGATCGTCCCGAAAAAAAATAAAAAGTTACGTATCTGTGTTGATTACCGGAAATTGAATG
The DNA here is from genome assembly GCA_020310875.1 of Ceratopteris richardii. NCBI lineage: Eukaryota > Viridiplantae > Streptophyta > Polypodiopsida > Polypodiales > Pteridaceae > Ceratopteris > Ceratopteris richardii. Next base: position 149,251,525 of record CM035436.1, on the reverse strand, counting down.
CTGCCACTGTACCGGATCCATTCCCTCTCCCCTTTCTGGAAATAATGCTCGACAGGGTAGCACAGCATGAAATGTATTTGTTTCTAGATGGCTACAGTGGATATAATTAGGTGAGAATGGCCGAACAGGACATACCGAAGATAGCTTTATCACAAATTGGGGTGTTTATGCTTGCACTGTAATGTGGTTCGGTTTAAGGAATGCCCCGAGTACCTTTCAAAGATGCATGCAAGAAGTCTTTTCACCCTACTTAACTACATTTATGCAAGTATATTTGGATGATTTTTCCTTATTTGGCAAGACTTCGGCGCATCTGTATCATTTACGGTGCTGCTTTGAAAAATGCCGAGAGTACCAATTATACTTGAATCCGACTAAATCTGTTTTTGCGGTCTCCTGTGGTAAACTACTTGGACATATTATCTCTGAACAAGGAATACAAGTCGATCCGGATAAAGTCGCAGTCGTGTTGGAGGCACCAGTCCCCACGACACCGAAAGAAGTTATGTGCTTTCTGGGCCAAATCCAGTGGCATGGTAGACATTTATGGTGGTTATCTCATTTAGCGACCCCACTTAATCGGCTTATGACTAGTGCTCCGCGGTAGTATGATTGGACATCGGAGTGCCAAAATGCATTTGATCGTTTAAAGGTTTTATTGACACATGCCCCAATTTTGCAACCACCTGATTGGGAATGACCGTTCCATGTCTTCATGGAGGCATGAGATATTGCGATTGGTAGTGTCCTCATGCAAAAAATTGACAAATGGTTTCGGCCTGTATATTATGCAAGTCGCTGATTAGCCCCTACCGAAAGAAACTATTCATTGACCGAAAGAGAATGTCTCGGGTTAGTGTACTCTGTTAAAAAGTTTCGACATTATTTGTTGGGCCGAATATTCACCTTCCACGTGGATCATGCCGCACTCGTGTACTTGGTCCGACAGCAACATTTAGGTGGTAGATTGGCTCGATGGGTTTTACTCTTATAGGAGTTCGACTATGAAGTTATTCATCGACCTGGCACAACACATGCCTGGGCGGATTTTCTATCTCGATTGGATTCCGGTGAGCCTTCGGTAGGGGTTGATGACACTACACCGGCAATTTACATTACCAACCCAATTACTAATGAATCTGCAGAACCTCTTGTTGCTCCTACATACTACAATATGTTGCTAACTTTCCTCACTGATGGGTGTCTTCCTCCTCATACTCCCCCTGCTCTGCGGTGGAAACTTCCAGTTTACAGTCGAAGATTTTGGTTGATTGTAGGTCAACTGTACTACATGGATCATACTAGTGTTTTACTTTGATGTATTCCTCCCCATGAAGGAGAATTGGTTATTGCTATGGCTCATTCATTACCCTCTGGAGGACATTTTGCAGCTGATCTTACTCACCGTAAAATTTTGCAAAGTGGGCTTTGGTGGCCTACAATGTACAAAAATGTGACTCAGTTTGTGCAGCAGTGTGATACATGTCAATGGTCTAGACAGCCATTACAGCGGCACATCTTTCCCCTTCAACCTGTTTTACCCCTGGTACGCTTTCAGAAGTGGGGTCTAGATTTTATTGGCCCAATAACACCACCAACGACCTTGTTAAATGCTGTGTTAAATGCTGTTGGTTCCTTCTAACTATCAGAAGTGCGTTTAAGTTATTCTTGGGTTCTTGGGAGTGGAAGGGGTCTATTAGACAGAGGCCTTGTACTTATTTCCCAAACTCATTACTCACACCCAGCACTATACTAATGCTGAGAGCACTATCAAAGATTACCGTACTTAGATATTATCGTCACAGTCTTAGCTCAACCACGGGCATCGAATACGCAAGATACTATGTTGCAGCTACACATAAACTTACTGGACATACCGGAAACAAAAGTAATCGTTAACCTTTACTGCCTTGATCTAAACAGTTAGGCAACACCGTAGACACAGAGAACTTGGGGGTTCAACCACACAGTACTGAAGGTTCAGTGTGTTGGTGCATTTCAAGCCTTCACACTTGGCTTGGAACTTTGTAAGATTAGCTTGGACAAATTTCATCAGGGCCTTACTTGAAGGAAAGGGCATAGGAACCCATACCTATGATTTATTATCCTTTTACTCCTTGTAAAAGTCTAAGTGACTTGGCATTATGTATACACACCTAATTGATTAGAGTCGTGGAGTTTGGATGGTGTAATTGGAGAGAATATCTCCCTACTTTTAGAGGAGTGATTGAAGGAGATTTGAATTTGAATTCAAATTCAAATCTCAACTCAACTTCTATAAAAAATGTACTTGAAGAGTCGTGTTTTTTAGCGAGTCCAATTGACCTCACTCCCCGAGGCATTTACCATTGTAACTCTGTGTGTGAGTGCTACTTCATAGCCTACACCACAACACCTCATTTAGCCATGCTTGTCATGCTAATGAGATTGTACAACTACATCAATCAATAGAAGTATACATATTCATCATCTCTGTTTTTCTCTGAGTTATCTACTTCAAGTCTGTCAACTTCAAAGGAGCATATCTCAGGATCTACTGAACCAAATCAAGTGATTCAAAGCACATTGGAACCAGCTCCAAGCATACTACACGCTACAAAATCTCAAGGTCAAAGGATTAGTCATCTCGGAGAAATATCGCTCGAAGTGCACACTGGTCTATGTCTGCAGAATTCCTAAAAAGTCGGGGGTACATATATTTTTGCTAAACATCTTTCTCTGAGTATAGTCCATCATTTTATCTCATTCCACTTGCAAATGGTAACTTGTTAAGCTAATTTAATATGTCCAGAAGGAATTAGATCAATTGTAAGTGTGCTGGTCACACTGAGTGAAAGACTGAGTAGGTGTCACTACAGAAATAGCAAGTTTTCTTGGATTCTTGAAGTCTCAAGTAGTCTGTTTTGATTTGATCATTACACATATCATTTGCAAAGTACATATATGCTTTCTTGGTATCATTTGGAAGCTAAAAAAGTGTACTAAGCATATCTGAAGCAAAGGAGGGCTGAAGCAAAGCAGGTCTAGCAGCTTCAACTCAATCTCTTGAGTGCATCCTACCATTTCTCCCAACAGTGGTATCAGAGCAAATAAGGTAAACATGGGAGATGGTTTTCCTTCATTCATTGAAAAATTGGATAGGAACAATTACCAAGCTTGGTCTCTAAGGATGAAGACCTATCTACAAGGAAGAAGCCTATTTGGATACATATCAGGAGATGAGGAATTGCCCTCATTCAAAGCTAGAGGACTACCCACCAAGGATGAACAAGAGAGGCTCAACCAATGGTCTGCAAAGGATGCTTTGGCAAGGTCTTATATTCTTAACTCTATATCTGATTTCCTTTTACCTCATGTAAGGAACTGTAAGACCTCCCAAGAGATTTAGGAAACTCTGTCAACATATTTCTCTTCCAATACAAGGGCCAAGAAGAATCAACTGTGGATTGAATTCACAACCCTTAAGAAGCAGCCCAAGCAATCAGTTTCAGAGTATGTGACCAAGATTAAAGATGTGGCAGACCAATTAGCAAGCATTGGAGAGGAGATTGAAGAGGAGCAAATAGTCAGGCAAGTAACAAATGGACTCAAGGCAGATGATAAGTGGGAAAGCTTCACCACTGCAATGGACCTCTACATGGACATGCATACCCCAGATCTCACAACACTCATGGGCCAACTATTCACACATGAAGCAAAGTTTACAAAGGCAGGAGATCAATCAAAAGGTAACAACTCTGCTCTATATACTGATAAGAAAGTTAATGATAAAGGTAAAGGGAAGAAGCAGGAAGAAGAAGGCTCTACCTCCCAAGCTAATTATGCAGGGAGAGGTAGATCTTCAAGAGGAAGAGGCAGAGGAGGTAAGTCAGGTAGGGGGAGACCCTACAACTCATCACCATGCAACATTTGTGGATTGTCCAATCATACCACATATGAATGCTACAAGAACTACAAGAATCAGAGAGGAAGAGGCTATCAAAGAGGTGGATACTCTCAAGGGAGAGGCAGGTTCAACCAACACCAAGGCTACAATGGATACAACAATCAATACAACAACAATTACAACCACAACCACAATGGTAATTATCAAGGTGGATTTAGAGATAGAAGGGATTACAACAACTACACAGAGGAGCAAGATGACTCCCTATTGATCATGAATATGACCTCCAAGGCAGGTACAAATGATGATCATTTATTTTATATTGATTCAGGATGTTCTAACCATGTAGCTGGCAATGTGGCACTACTCTCTGATTTGGAAGAACCCAAGGGCAAACATCAGGTACAGACAGGTGATGATACTAAACATTCTGTTGTTAAGATTGGAAATGTAAAGACATGTGATGGTAACCAGAACCTATTGAGCAGGGTACTCTATGTACCAACCATCACCAAGAATCTAATGAGTGTTGGTCAGATTGTGGAGAAAGGTTTGCAAGTCAGGTTCACTCAACATGGAGCATATGTGGAGGACCCAAGACATGGTTTCAAAAGAATTGCCAAGGGGGAGAAATCAGGTAGATTGTTTACTTTTGAGCTAGAAGACACCAAGAACATTGCTCTATATAATTACAAAAGATCAAACACTTTCAGAGTTAGAAATATGGCACAAGAGGTTAGGTCACATAGGTGAAAGAACCCTAAAGCAAATGTGCAGGGATCAATGTGTGCTTGGGATACCTAATGTGTCCAAGCAACACATGATTTACAAGTGTGGTGCTTGTCAGTTTGGTAAGTCTCATAGGTTGCCCTATTCAAGGAAAGGTTTCATGCATGAAGACTACCTAGACTTGGTACACACAGATGTTTGGGGACCTAGCAAGGATCCTTCCATTTCAGGTTCAAGGTACTATGTGTCCTTTATTGATGACTATAGCAGGTGGACTATCTTATACTTTATGAAGCATAAAGATGCAGTGTTCAATTGTTTCAAGAGGTATCTTGCACTTGTTGAAAACCAAACAGGAAGAAGCTTGAAAAGGCTAAGATCAGATGGTGGAGGAGAGTACTTCTCCAATGAGTTTGAAGACTTCTTGCAAGAAAGAGGCATCAAAAGGGAAATAACCACAAGGTACTCACCTGAACAAAATGGAGTAGCTGAAAGAAGGAATAGACTCATAGTAGAAACAGCTAGGTCTATGCTTAATGAAAAGAAGCTACCAAATTATCTTTGGGCAGAGAGTGTATCTACTGCCACCTATCTCATCAACAGGTTGCCATCCAAATCACTTGATGGTATGACACCATATGAAGCTTGGCATGGTAAGAGACCTTCTCTGGATCATTGCAAAATCTTTGGTTGTGTAGCATATGTGCATATTCCCTCACAGGTAAGGGGTAAGCTAGACCCTAAAGCTGAAAAGTGTATCTTCATTGGTTATGATTTGAACCAAAAGGGATACAGATTCTACAACCCAACAAACAAAGGCTTCAAGGTAAGCAGAGATGTCATCTTTGATGAGAATGACTCTTGGTATGAGAATGAATGCAGGAAGGTTAGTCTACCCTATGATATGGAAGAAGATTTCCCAAAGCTCACCAAGGAGGAACCAATCCAGAAAGAAGACTCAAGCTCAGATGATGATGATACAATTAACCTTGAGGAATTCAAGGCATGGAAGTCCAAAGGAAAGATGAAGATGAAGAAGCTAGAGGACATACCAGAATCTTCAACTCAAGCAATGAGGAGATCTCAGAGAGAAAGTAAGAAGCCTATCAGATATGGGTATGACACATCACTTGTAACTAAACATTCTGTATATCTTGCAAAGGATTTGTTAAATGAAGAACCAGGTACCTATGAAGAAGCAATTACCAAACCAGAATGGAAAGGAGCTATGGATGAAGAAATGGAAGCTCTCAAGGAGAGTGATACTTGGGACTTGGTACCCAAGAAAGACTCTATGAAGGTGATAGGATCCAGATGGATCTACAAGCTAAAGAGGAATTCTGATGGAACAATAAACAGGTACAAAGCTAGGTTGGTTGCCAAGGGTTTTGCACAAACCCAAGGCATTGATTATGAGGAGACATTTTCTCCTGTGGCTAAGATGCCAACTATCAGAATATTGGTGAGTGTAGCTGCATCCAAGAATTGGAACATGTACCAATTAGATGTCAAGAATGCTTTCTTGAATGGATGGATATCTGAAGAAGTCTACATGTCACAACCACCTGGCTATGAAGATCCCAAGAAGGTAAACTATGTTTGTAAATTGAAGAAGGCTCTATATGGATTGAAGCAGGCACCTGGAGCATGGAATTACAGGTTGACAACCTATCTCCAAGACCAAGGATTTGTGATGAGTAAAGCAGACACTTCTCTATTCATAAAGAGAAGTAGTACATAGGTAATCTACTTGTGTGTTTATGTTGATGACATCATCATTACAGGCAATGATATCAATGGGATTAGACACATCAAAGGACAGATGATGAAGGAATTCAAGATCAATGATCTTGGATTATTGAAGTACTTCTTAGGTCTTGAGTTAGTCTACACCAACTCAGGTATATATATCACTCAAAAGAAGTATGTACAGGATATGGTCAAGAAGTTTGGCTTGCAGGATGCTAAAGTCTCAAGTACTCCAATGGAGGTCAACCTAAAGCTAAGTGCTCATGAAGGGGATGAAATAAAAGACATTACAGGATATCAAAGCATAGTAGGTAGTTTGAATTATGCTACCTTGACAAGAATTGACATAGCATATGTAGTTAGTGTGCTAAGCCAATTCATGCACAAACCAAGGGTACCTCACCTAGAGGCAGCAAAGAAGATCTTGAAGTATTTGAAAGGAACTCAAAGTCATGGTTTGTACTTTCCTTATACATCAGATATTGACATTAAAATATACTCAGATGTAGATTGGGCAGGATGCAAGGATGATAGGAGAAGCACATCAGGTTACATTTGTTTTGCAGGAGACAAACCTATTTCTTGGTCAGCCAAGAAGCAACCTACAGTGGCATTGTCATCCACTGAAGCAGAGTATAGAGGGCTTGCCAATGCCACTCAAGAAGCTATCTGGTTGAAGCTCTTTTATACAGAGTTAGGTCTATACACTAGACCTCCAATTATCTTTGGAGATAATACTAGCTCTCTTCACCTTGCAGCTAATCCAATATATCATGCTAGAACCAAACACATAGAGGTTCATTACCACTATGTGAGGGAGAAGTTACTAAGCAAAGAGATTCAATTGACATATGTGTCTACTAATATGCAATGTGCAGATTTACTCACTAAAGCATTGGATGGAAACAAGTTATGCAGATTCAAATCCATGATTGGATTGTAGGATGTGATTGAAGACTAATGATGAAGACTTAAGCCAAAGTGTTTGGCTTGAGGGGGAGCTGTTGGTGCATTTCAAGCCTTCACACTTGGCTTGGAACTTTGTAAGATTAGCTTGGACAAATTTCATCAAGGCCTTACTTGAAGGAAAGGGCATAGGAACCCATACCTATGATTTATTATCCTTTTACTCCTTGTAAAAGTCTAAGTGACTTGGCATTATGTATACACACCTAATTGATTAGAGTCGTGGAATTTGGATGGTGTAATTGGAGAGAATATCTCCCTACTTTTAGAGGAGTGATTGAAGGAGATTTGAATTTGAATTCAAATTCAAATCTCAACTCAACTTCTATAAAAAATGTACTTGAAGAGTCGTGTTTTTTAGCGAGTCCAATTGAGCTCACTCCCCGAGGCATTTACCATTGTAACTCTGTGTGTGAGTGCTACTTCATAGCCTACACCACAATACCTCATTTAGCCATGCTTGTCATGCTAATGAGATTGTACAACTACATCAATCAATAGAAGTATACACATTCATAATCTCTGTTTTTCTCTGAGTTATCTACTTCAAGTCTGTCAACTTCAGAGGAGCATATCTCAAGATCTACTGAACCAAATCAAGTGATTCAAAGCACATTGGAACCAGCTCCAAGCATACTACACGCTACAAAATCTCAAGGTCAAAGGATTAGTCATCTCGGAGAAATCTCGCTCGAAGTGCACACTGGTCTATGTCTGCAGAATTCCTAAAAAGTCGGGGGTACATATATTTTTGCTAAACATCTTTCTCTGAGTATAGTCCATCATTTTATCTCATTCCACTTGCAAATGGTAGCTTGTTAAGCTAATTTAATATGTCCAGAAGGAATTAGATCAATTGTAAGTATGCTGGTCACACTGAGTGAAAGACTGATTAGGTGTCACTACAAAAATAGCAAGTTTTCTTGGATTCTTGAAGTCTCAAGTAGTCTGTTTTGATTTGATCATTACACATATCATTTGCAAAGTACATATATGCTTTCTTGGTATCATTTGGAAGCTAAACAAGTGTACTAAGCATATCTGAAGCAAAGGAGGGCTGAAGCAAAGCAGGTCTAGCAGCTTCAACTCAATCTCTTGAGTGCATCCTACCATTTCTCCCAACACAGTGCACCACTTAGAAAGATCCCTACTGCACTTAACTTTACCGTATGAAGACAAATTCCAACAGTGCAGACAACTCAGCACAGATCTGAATACCAGAATGCTACTACAGTTGCTCAAATTTCACCAACCACTGGCAGAACATTCCAAGAAGAGGTAACACACAATGTGCGGGTTAACACCACAACTCAATAGAGATTCACAAACGACTTACTTAGACAACAGTCCACGGTCTATTAGCTATGAATGGAACTCGCAACCTCAACAGAGATCGATAGGTAACAAAACATAGATACACACAGTACAATCGAAGTACGCAAAAGTTAGATGACAGTGCTACAGTAGTGTTCAGGAAATCCTCCAGACGAACGATCTGGTGATTCCATGAATCATCTCACTGGTTAACAGCAGAACATATGTCGACAATAGACAAGACGAACGATGAACACGAACTCAGAATACAGGAGATATGCAAATGACACTACAGACAACGCCCGGTCAGTCACCCAGACAGACAGTCTGGTGATCCGTCCCTTACCTGTCTCTGTGCGTCTTCTTGATTTATATAACTTTTTTACAAACTGTTTGTAACTACTTTTTCACTCGTGTGAACAAGATTCAGTTATACAATCTTCCGATCCGGTGGCCGCTAACACTCTAGCACGCATGGTGGACTCGAACCCGCAGGTTTATACAAAATTATTGCTCATCTATGATTCCTTCTAAGTACATATTTCTAGCTAATCTAAAGGTACGGACTACCTTTTTCTTGAGGGTTTCTAATAACTGTTTTAGGGTGTCTGGTTCTAGTAATTGCGCATCTATTCGTACACAATCTCTTGAAATCTTCATTTCGGCCACCTATTGCTCCATCTTCTGTACTCTTTCTTTTTGATTGGCCAGCTGGTTTTCTCATCTCTCGATCTCTTGAATCTGAAAGTTTACTGTTCTTTCATATGATGTATTTTCGTGTCTGAGATCTGTAATTAGTTTCTGTGTCTGCGCTTCCTTGGTTAAGTAATGCTTGAGCATATTGTTTACATCTGATAGGTTTTCTTTTGTCCATTGCAGTTCTTCTTCTGTTAATTTAGCTTGCGTCTGCTGTTCTTGACTCTGCTGCACTAATTCTTGTAGCTCAATTCTGGTTTCTTTGAGCAAGTTTTCTAAGGTGATCCTTGCATCTTCCTTGTCCTGTATATCTTGCTTCATTTTACTGATTTCTTCATTTGCAATCTGTAATAACTCTTCTTTCTTTGTGAGTTCCGCCACGGCTGCATCTCTCTGATTGGCAATCATCTGTTGTTCGGCAATTTGAGCTTGGAGCTGGGCAATCTGTGAGTTGAGCTGATGGTTTTTGGCTTTAACTACATCTATCTCTTCTTGCAGTGGCGTGATGTCTGCTTCTAGAATGTCCACTTTGTGTTGTAGCTCATTCCGGATGTTGTCTGTGGCTTCTTTCAATTGAATTGGCAGTTGTTGTGATAGGTTAATGAGTAATTGACCCATGTTGGCCAATTTAGAAATGACGGGAATCGATGGAAGTGGCAGTTGAGGTCGTGGTTGGGATGAGGAGGCGGTGAGCAGTTGTTAAGAGTTCAGTGGAGAGTAGTTGAGGGAGGAGGATGAAGAATCAGTGGTTTCGGCAGGGTGAATGGGTTGGATGGGGATGATGGGGTCGATGGGTGGTTTCGGTGGAGGAGTGGGAAGGACAGTCTAAGATGTTACCTGATCAACGTTTTGTTGTGCAGTGTTTGCTGCTGTGGATTCCACTGCCTTCAGCAGTCTTTCGAATGCTTCTTTCGCAAGTTGTTCTTCATCTGATTGTTGTTCCTTTTCAGACTGTTGATGTGATCCTTCTTCGGTAGATGTTTCAGCTTCAGTATGATTTTCATGTTGTTGCTCCTGGGAAGATTGTGCGGAGGATTCATTCTGCATTGATGTTGTGGTGTCGTGAAATGTTTCCTCGTCCTGTTTTTCTTCTTCTTTGTCGTCATCTTTGTTTCCTTCGACAGATCCTTGTGCTTCACTCTCAGAAGAACTAATTCGGATCCTTTTTTTACGGAAGAGCTGGTTTAGTTCCTCTTCATCTTCTTCTTCATCGTCCCATAGTTGTATTGATTCTTCATGTCGCAAAATAGGTCCTCGGGGTGGTGGTTGTGCTGTGAGTATTTCCGGAAAAAGGAATGAAAGGATGTGCGGCAATCTCGATCTCGGCATTCCTCCCTTGTTTACCTGTTTCATAATGGACACGCACTCTCGGTGAATGCGGTGGAAGAAGAAGGATGCGAAGTTGACTGGTTCTTGTGCAACTAATTCTATGGCGGAGTAGAAGGGGCGGGATATTCCATAGGTGCATTTCTGTAGGTTGAGAATGGCTACTAAGAACTGGAGAGCTGATCGTTCTGGTTCCGGTCGGTAGAGAATCGCATACTCGTTGGATGAATGCCTAGAAAATAACTCTACCATTCTAGTGACTGTCAGACTTGGGCCATTTTCCCGGCCTTGCGAAGGGAGTCTAAAGGATTCTGCAAAAGCTTGGAATGTGATGAGTGTACGGGAGGGGAGGGAGGTGATCGGCCAACTCTGCTCGGTGGCAGGTGTGTTGGCGATGGCAGAGATGATTTGGGCGAAGAATGGGTGGGACTCCACTGAATGCCAAGGCAGTTCAGCTGCAGGGAGTCCATCACGGAATGCGGCGTAGTTAGCCAAAGCTTCCATGGTGCATACAACGATACTAAACACAAGCACGCAGAGCACAGGGTAAGCACACAGAGCACAAATCACACAAACACAATAGCGTTTTTCGGCAAAACAGAAAAGGTTAAGTAGATGCGTCGTAGTGGAGAGCAATGAAGGATGATTAATCATCGCGCGGTATTGAAATGATAATTCTTAATTTCGGTGTGCATGCGTGGGTAGCTGGCAAGGGCAGGGCAGTCATGGACATAATTAGGTATCAAAACTTGGATATTTACAGATTTATTTTATTAAGCACACAAAATAAAGGAAAAGAAAAGAAAAGAAAAGAAAAGTGAAAGGAACGCCAAAAGACGCGGCCAACCGCAAAACGTTTTAGTGCGGGTTAGACGTGTGTTGATACGGCCGTAGCTTCGAACCGTTAATGACTTTCAGAAGAGGTATTCCGGTCAACGTAGTCAACCAAAAAGTTGCTGGGCCCACTTGCTCAGAAATTTGGTAGGGACCAAACCATCGCAACTTGAATTTGCCCGCAGAGCGATTCGACTTTGCATTGTACAAGAGTACAAGTTGTCCCACCGAAAAAATTGGGGTCTTTAGATATCGGTCATGTGTTCGAGCTTGTCTTAGCTGTACTTCCTGCATAGTCAAAAAACTGTGCCATCGTTGCTCGTCTAATTCTCTGAGTGTATCCAACCGAAAGAACAGTGATTCTTCCGGTAGTAGTTTCTAGTTGATGGCTACTCGTAAACTGGGTATAACTATCTCCATTGGTGCTATTGCTTCTAATCCATAAGCCAGTTTGAAAGGGGTTAATCCTGTTGTTACCTTGTATGTAGTCCGATATGCCCATAATACTGCAGGCAACAGTTGATCCCATCTTTCCGGTGCTTCCATAATCAATTTCCGAAGCATATTCAACAAAGTTTTGTTTGTACTTTCAACCAAACCATTAGCACGAGGATAATAAGGAGAACTAAACTTATGCGTGACCTGGAACAAATGTGTAAGTACTTTCATTAAATTGTTGACAAAATGAGTGCCTTGATCTATAACAAGTTCCAGTGGTAAACCAAAACGTGGAAAGACATCGGTTAGCAGACACTTTGCTACCGCAACAGCTGTAGCAGACCGTAAAGCCCAGGCTTCTCCCCATCTGGTAGCATAATCAGTACATGTCAAAATATAACGATTGTTACTGAGGATTGCTGGTGGTGTAATAGGTCCAATGAAATCTAGACCCCACTTCTGAAAAGGTTCTAATGGCAGGACAGGTTGTAGCAGAAAATAATGACGTGATAACGGCTGTCCAGACCTCTGACAATTATTATATTTTTTTACAAACTACAATACATCCTTGTACATAGTAGGCCACCAGAGACCACTTTGCAGAATTTTTCGGTGTGTTAAGCCTACAGCAAAATGGCCACCAGAAGGAATTGAGTGAGCCAAAGTAATAACTGAGTTAACTTCATGTGGTGGAATACATCGAAGTAAAATTCCAGTATGATCCACATATTATAATTCCCCAGCAATCAACCGAAATCGGCGGCTAAAAACTGCAATTTTCTTGCGTATTGCCGTAGAAGTCTGAGATGGAAGGCATCCATCAGTGAGGAAGGTTAAGATCTGATCATAATATGTAGATGGCATAGGTGGGTCTATAATTTCATCATTAGTTGGTTCAGAGACATAAATTTCTAGTGTTGTGTCATCTACACCGATCGGAGCTTCACCGGAATCTAAGCGAGACAAAAAATCTGCTAAGGCATGTGAACTGCCTGGCCGATGAATGACTTCGTAGTCAAATTCTTGTAAAAGTAGAACCCATCGTGCTAATCGACCTCCTAGATGCTATTGCCGAACTAGATAAACAAGTGCAGCATGATCTACATGAAAAGTAAATCTACGGCCCAACAAATAATGCCTGAATTTCTTGACAGAATATACTAAACCTAGACATTCTCTTTCTGTTACAGAGTAATTCTTTTCAGCAGGGGCCAATCTTCGACTTGCATAGTACACTGGTCTGAACCACTTATCGGTTTGTTGCATTAGAACGCTTCCTATTGCTATATCTAAAGCATCAACAAAGACATGAAATGGGCGATTCCAGTCGGGAGGCTGTAATATGGGAACTTGTGTTAATAAACACTTTAAACGATCAAATGCCATCTGACATTCTTGAGTCCACTCAAACTATCGAGGAGTCTTGGTGATTAATCTGTTCAATGGTATTGCCAAGTGAGCAAGCCATCATAAGTGTCGTCCATGCCATCTTACTTGGCCCATGAAGCGCATTACTTCCTTTGGTGTAGTGGGCACTAGAGCTTCTGACACAGCTGAAATTTTATCTGGATCTACCCGTATACCCTGTGTAGATACAATGTGGCCAAGTAGCTTGCCACATGAAACCGCAAACACGGATTTTTTTGGGTTCAAACAGAGTCTGTATTCTCGGCACTTTTCAAAGCAGCACCGTAAATGGAACAGGTGTGCTATCATCTTGCCAAATAACGAAAAATCATCAAGATAAACTTGCATAAATGATGTAAGGTATGGGGAGAATATTTCCTGCATGCATCTTTGAAAAGTACTAGGGGCATTTCTTAAGCCAAACCACATAACAGTACATGCGAACACGCACCAGTTGGTTATGAAGGCGGTCTTCGGTATATCCTGTTCAGCCATTCTAACTTGATTATAGCCACTCTATCCATCTAGGAATGAGTACATTTCATGTCCTGCTACTCTATCAAGCATTGTGTCCAGAAAAGGTAGCAGAAATGGATCAGGCACTATAGCTGCGTTCAGTTTTCGGTAATCTACACATATTCGTAACTGCTTATTCTTTTTAGGCACAATAACAATTGGTGAGATCCATTCAGCATGCTCTATTGGTACAATGAATCCAACCTTCAATAACCTATCTAGTTCTACCCTTACCTGTGATGCATAATTTGGATTCATTCGGTAGCTGGGTTGCTTGATCGGTCTTGCTTCTGGCTTCAGCATGACCCTGTGTTGGTAGATGCGCGGGTCCAGGCCTTTCATGTCTTTGTAATCCCATGCAAATACATCAGAAAATTCTCGAAGTAGTTTAATTAAATCTGCTTGAAATAATTCTGGTAAGCTCTCTTTTATTTTAACAGGTCGTGGATTTGCTTCATCTCCTAAATTGTAAGTGGTCAGTTGATCTTCTGGAACATAAAATTGTCAAGGCTTCTCTGTATTCTTAGCTGGGTTAAACAGTTGTTGTAAATCAGCGTCATCTATGGTAGCCTTATCTTCTTTCATATCTGTTTCTGTTACAGTCATCACCGTACAAAGTGAAGGATTCCAGTTATCTACAACAGATTGTAGATCAACAGTTCCTAGGGGGATCAAGGCAATGTTATTTTTCAGAAACTCTTCTTCTTCATCATCTGACAAACCATCTAGCATATGAATTGGTTCCACAAAATACGGTCTAGCATGCAACTCGCAAGGTTGTATAGCATCTAATTTTACAACATATTTACGATTATTATCCTTGAAAGTGAGTTCCTGTGCAGACCAATCCTGTATCACCTTAGCGTGCTTCAGCCAGGGTCGGCCGAAAAGGAGATTATAATCAAGAGTGGATTCCGATAAATCTAGTATGACAAAGTTCATTTTAAATGTTGTACCTTGTAAAGTAATTGGTACATTTCGTACAAGTCCTATGGGATGGACTCTTGATTGGTCGGCCATTCTGATAGAAAACTGAACTGGTTCGATTTCGGTCCACCCTAACTTTTTACATAATGCAGCAGTAGCAATGTTGACACCAGATCCTCCATCAATTAGTACCTGTGTGATTTTATGATTTTTATACCATACCGTAATCAAAGGAACTGAATGATCGACCATAGAATCAGATTTCGGTTGCACTGTTGTTGTTGCTGGAATGCAAGAAGGCACAGGACTGAACTGTTGTTGGAATTGTTGTCGAACTCCTGGTACTAGTGCAAGTAATTGGCCCAGAGGAAGAGTGATGGATGCTTTAGATAAAATTTCCCAGGCCTTTTGTGATTGGATTGTTTCCACATATTCTGAAGATGATGCGTCTGCTGAAGATGATGTGCCTGCTGCTGAATTGGAATCCTGTTGTTGTGTTCCTTCTTCGGTTGATGGAGTTGGGTTACCGGAATAGGATCTGGGAAGACTGGAGGTTCTGCAGTGATCTATTGACTAGCTTTATCGTACATCCTTTGTTGTTCACGTATGCCAGGTTCAAATATTTCTGCTGCTGGTTGTAGTTTTTTATCGGAGCGGGTCTGAATTACTGCAGCGTGCGTTTCCACTGGTGTGATTTGTACCATATTAGCCATTAGATTTTGACGCTCTTTCTTCCTCTGATCATACTCAGCTGCATCCTTACAAAATCTTCTCATATGACCAAATTCACCACAGAAATGGCAGCGCGGTGGTGGCAAATTGGGATTTTCCGGTGGTGGTCCGGTCTGCCAGCGGTTTGCATTATAGTTATTATTTCTCTGTCCTCTATAATTTCGATATCCTTGTTGTTGGTTGTTTCTCATATGCGGAGGTACATAGTGATTGGCTGGCTACCCTGGTTCTTGTATAATTGCATTGACAGTTGCTGTTCCCTGCACTTTGGCGTTATATGTGCAGTTTTCGGTGGTGTGTCTGATAGTGTTGCAGATAGCACAAAACAACTTATTAAGTGCACAAGTGACACTAGTATGGCCTGAATTCTTGCATGTAGTGCAGTACATCTGTCTGGTCGGGTCTTCGACGACATTTTTATTTGCTTTTAACCACTCCAGATCTTTTGTAAATCCTCCAACTTTGTTTTCCAACTACAAAGCCATTGCGATCACTACATCTAGCGTCATAGCTCCTACACAGCGTATGATCATAATCTGTTTAAGTTGTGGAGTCAAGACATTGATGAACCATTGAGTAATAACGTCATCCAGTAGGTTGGCATATGCTGGTGGTAACTGCCTCAAATGAGTCCTGAATAGAGTGGCGTACTCCTGTACTGTTTGATTTATCTTCTATCTATTGTTTTGCAGGTAGTCAAAAATTTCGGCTGGATTCTTCTTTAGCCTGAATCTCTGCAAAAAGGCATCCCTTACTGCTTCTTAGGTGCCGAAATGGTTAATATCATATTCTGTAAGCCATCTAGCTGCTTCGTTGACCAATGTTGATTGGAAAACAATAGCCTTATACGCTGGATCAGGTGGATGGTTGAGTACTGCGTAGCTTATCTCAAATGTGCGTACATGAGCATCCGGGTCATCACCTGGGAATCCACCAAATTTGGTGTACGTTACTCCCGTTGGAGTCGGCCTAGGTAGACATAGTTGTTGTTGTTGTTGTTCGTTCATCGTGCTGATGGTGGTATGGTGACTATCTCCTATATTCTGGGGCTGAATATCTGAACTATCGAAATCTGTATCGTCGGACTGTGCACTTTTCGGTTCGATAATCTTATTCAGTATGCTTTGAATCTTGGTTTCGAACAAGCTACCTTCCTTCTTGATGTCAAATGTAGGGAAGCTTATTCCCAATAGCGGTGACTGGGCTGAAGATTCACTAAGAAATGGTAAACCGTCGCCGGAAAACTGCGATCTTTTAGTAACTGTTACCGAAATATCACCGGAATGTGTCGAATTTTTGCCAAAACAAGGTGCTTTTTCACCTTCGCTAATTTCCTTGGCTAAAGTGTTTATAGTCGTAAACAAATTTGAATCTTTACCCAATGTTGTTAGACTAACTTCAGGCTACGTCCTGGTAGATTCTGGAGTTACTATATCTTCAACAAACTGTGCCGAAATACTACCGGAATTTACTAGAGGCGTAACACGTTCCACCGGAATATGACCGGAATCACTACTAACGTTCTTTACTTTCTTGACAACTGGGTTAGACCTAGTTGTACTTCTACCTCCCGAAGTCGTTTTTAGCAAATTAAGTACCCCAGGCTAGCAGTTCTTTGGATACGTTTCACCGGATCGAGTAACCGGCATGTATCATCTTTTGTACTAATCGCATACTGTTACTGTTGATTAAAAATTTACAGTCACATTTTCACAACAGATTTTCAACAATCTGATCTGTTGCCACCTTCCCATAGATAAACGGAAATCTTGATGCCACCTTCCCACAGACGGCGCCAATGTTAAACGCTGTGTTAAATGCTGTTGGTTCCTTCTAACTATCAGAAGTGCGTTTAAGTGATTCTTGGGTTCTTGGGAGTGGAAGGGGTCTGTTAGACAGAGGTCCTGTACTTATTTCCCAAACTTTTGCTCACACCCAGCACTATACTAATGCTGAGAGCACTATCAAAGATTACCATACTTAGATATTATCGTCATAGTCTTAGCTCAACCACGGGCATCGAATACGCAAGATGCTATGTTGCAGCTACACATAAACTTACTGGAAATACCGGAAACAAGAGTAATCGTTAACCTTTACCGCCTGGATCTAAACAGTCAGGCAACACCGTAGACACAGAGAACTTGGGGGTTCAACCACACAGTACTGAAGGTTCAGTGCACCACTTAGAAAGATCCCTACTGCACTTAACTTTACCGTATGAAGACAGATTCCAACAGTGCAAACAACTCAGCACAGATCTGAATACCAGAATGCTACTATAGTTGCTCAGATTTCACCAACCACTGGCAGAACATTCCAAGAAGAGGTAACACACAATGTGCGGGTTAACACCACAACTCAATAGAGATTCACAAACAACTTACTCAGACAACAGTCCACGGTCTATTAGCTGTGAATGGAACTCGCAACCTCAACAGAGATCGATAGGTAACAAAACATAGATACACACAGTACAATCGAAGTACGCAGAAGTTAGAGGACAGCGCTATAGTAGTGTTCAAGCAATCCTCCAGACGAACGGTCTCGTGATTCCACGAATCGTCTCACTGGTTAACAACAGAACAGATGTCGACGATAGACAAGACGAACGACGAACATGAACTCAGAATACAGGAGGTATGCAAATGAAACTACAGACAACGCCCGGTCAGTCACCGAGACAGACAGTCTGGTGATCTGTCCCGTACCCGTCTCTGTGCGTCTTCTTGATTTATATAACTTTTTTACAAACTGTTTGTAACTACTTTTTCACTCGTGTGAACAAGATTCAGTTATACAATCTTCCGATCCGGTGGCCGCTAACAACCCTCACCAACAATTGATACATAGTGACTTGTACAAATTATGCCACTAGGTGGGTAGAAGCTTGGGATTTACGGTCTGCCACAGCTATTTCGGTGGCCAAATGTTTAATGAAGGATGTATTCCCACGTTATGGATTACCTCTAGAACTCGTGACGGACCAAGGAACGCATTTTTCCAACAACTTAATGCAAGTACTGACTCAGAATTTTCAAATTGTACATAAATTCAGCTCACCGTACTATCCACGTGCTAATGGTCTGGCTGAAAGCACCAATAAGACTCTGTTGAATATACTCTACAAATTGCTTTTGGAATGTCTAGAACGTTGGCACCAGTTACTACCTGTAGTTTTGTGGGCTTACCGGACTACGTACAAGGTAGCTACTGGCATGACCCCGTTCAAGCTTGCTTATGGATTGGAAGCTATTGTGCTGATGGAAGTAGTAGTGCCGAGCCTACGAGTTACCTTAGCTCAAAAATTGTTGCCGGAAGAATCTATGCCCTTTCGGCTGGATACACTCAGATCATTGGATGAACAATGCCGGCAAAGCTTCATGACTCTTCAAGAAGTTCAGCTTCGTCAAGCCCGTACTCATGACCGTTTTCTAAAGACCCCTTTCTTTAAAATTGATCAATTGGTGTTATTCTATAATGCTAAAGCAAACAGAACTGCTGGGAAATTTAAATTACGGTGGTTCGCTCCATACCGGATTGCTAAACAAGTGGGGCCAGCAACTTTTTGATTGGCGACCTTAACAGGTGTTCTTTTGCCAAAAGTGATTAATGGTTCTAAGCTTCGGCCATATCACCAACCGGACGATAACCGATGATGTGTACCTCGTCTTGTTCACGTGTCACTTGTTTTATTTTTATCCCCATATTTCGGTTGACAACAGACTATAATCTCCTCGTTTTGATATCTAAATATGATTAATCGCCACCCTGTGTTACTGTTTCTGCTCATGCCTGCATGCCGTAATTATGACGGATATCTTTCCAATACCGTGCGATGATTAGGGTTTTCGACCGTCTAATGTTGCCTGTGTGACTACTTAATCTTGTTTCTTTTCTTGTTAATCGCTATTGTGTTTGTGTGCTTGTGCGTTATTTGTTTTTTGTGTTCTTGTGATTACTTGTGTGCGCCATGGAAGCTCTCACGAATGTCGCCACCTTCCGTGCAGGACTCACTCCTGAAGTGAGTGAGTATTTGCGCACCCGTGGTCTTCTCGCCTTTGCTGAATTGCCTTGGCATTCAGTGGAGTGTCAACCATTCTATGCGCAGATCATTTCTGCCATCGCCTCTACACCTGCTACAGAGCAGTGTTGGCCCATAGCTTGTTTACCATCATGAGTTGTTATTACTTTAGCTTCGTTTGCCGATGCCTTCCGACTTCCTCGGGAAGGATTGGAGAATGGTCCACTTCTTCCCGTAGGCACCATGAAAGAGTTGTTTCCCCGGCACTCATCTAATGAGTACGGCATTCTGTGTAGACTTGAACGGGAGCGTATAGCTCTACAATTTTTAGTCGCTATTTTGAACTTACAAAAATGCACCTATGGTATCTCTCGCCCCTTCTATTCCATGATAGACATTGCGTCCCGTGAAACTGTCAATTTCACATCCTTCTACTTCCGGTGCATTCACCGTGAATGTGTTGCGGTTATCAAACAAGTCACTAAGGGTGACCTTCCACGTTCTCGTCTACCCCATATCCTCACTTTTCTTTTTCCAACAATCCAAGCCATGCAACCCCCTCCAAACGCTCCCTTCTTGTTGCATGAAGAATCTAATCATATGCTTGAGGATGAGGAAGATGATGATGTCGACCTGCTGCAACTTTTTTGTCAAAAACGAAGATGTGTGAGCCCCTCTGGCAGTCAGGTGCAAGGATCAATTGTTGGTGATGAAGAAGAAGTCTTCCACGACACTGGTACATCCATTCATGTCGCTTCAATTAAGCAGTAGGAACAAGGTGCCCACGTAGAAGACTTTGAAGAAGTTTCTTCTTGGGAGGATTCTCATCAGCAGAATCAAGAAACTGTGAAGGAAATTATTGCAGAAGTTCTTAACGAAGTGATTGCCCTGGTTGACGCTGTGATTGACCGAACTGAGATGACAAAACAGAATCCAACCGGTATAAACTTGCTGCCGAATACCTCTATCCCACTTCCTCCCCCAATGAACCCTGTTGAGCCCGTTGTCCCCATTGAGCCTGTTGTTCCCGACGCACCCGCTACTCCATCATCTTCTCCCGATTACTCTCCACCACCTTCCCCTCACCTATTATCAGCCTCGTCATCCCACCCACTTCCTACTCTTCTTCCTCGGACTCCAATGTTTAATGAATTAGAATCAATGGGTTGTCTCCTGATCCAATTTTCTCAACAATTACCTCTACAAATGAAGCTGGAAACCGAAAATATCAGGCAAGAACTACAAGAGAAAGTTGACTTGTTAGAAGCCGATATCGCTCCGTTGCAGGAAGAAGCTAATGCGGTCAAGGCAGAGAACCATGCCCTGCACATGCAGCTTCAACAACTTCAAACAAGGATTGCAGAGCAGGACACCTTGATTGTCCAACGAGATGCTGCTCTTACTAAGTTGAATGAAATGGATGCTCTTTTATCCGCTCGTGATGAAGAGATCAATCTGTTAAAACAATTGGTGTAGGACAAGGATGATGCTAGGGTTGCTCTCGGCAATTTGCTGGAAGAAACTCACGCCAAGCTTGATGAGGTCGTGTAGAAAGGACAAGAAATGGCTACTTTGGCTAAGCAGACTACTGTACAATTACAGGCCGCATCTGCCAATCTTTTCCAGGCAAATTCTGCCTTAAAAGCACAGACGAGTCTGACAATTCAACTTAAGAAAGAATTAGCAGGAATCATGAAAGAAAGAGATGCATATTATAAAACCATCCAATATCAAGCTCAGGAACTGGAACACAGAGAAAAGAAGTTGGGATTTCAAGCAGAAAGATTATCGCGGATTGATGCTCAGATTGCAGATACGAAGCAGTAGAGAGATGTTGCCTTAGCTAATGAATTTTACTTACAAGAAGCATTTTTGCAGACACAAGCAAATCTTTTGATGAGTCAAGTCATTGCGGCGAGTTCAGTACGCAGTGACGCACAGTTGGTGGAGCCGAAAACCTTAAAGCTGATGTTGGATTCATTAAAACAGAAAATTACTAGAACCTTTAAATTAGCCCGAACTATGTATATACAAGGCATTGTAGATCAGCCTTAATGATTATTTTCTTTGTGGGTTTGAGTCCACCATGCCTGCCAGTGTTGGGCCACCGGATTGGCATAATGTAATCTTATATTTTCATATACCGCATGCATCGAAAGGGCGTAGCGAATTGATGTAGCCTTTTACCCATTAATGAAGAGACATTACGGTGTTTCTCCGGTGCAAGAGGAGACGGGGATCACCAGACTGTCTGTCTAGGTGATTTGCAATCTTACGGAGACGTCGTGGTGCAGAGTTTGCAATGTTTGGAATACTCTTAAGTCTGTTCTTATTGAATTTCCATAATTTATTACTAACACAATAACTTTGTCTTAATATCAATAAGTTTAAACGACTGAGTGGCTGATAATTTGCGCAATAACCTATGGTGTGAGGATAACCGTAATGAAGGAATTGCAACTGTGTAACAGAAGTTAATGTCTGGATGTATACTTACTGTTTGGTTAATTGGTTATTTGGCAAATTAAGTAAAGGGCCTCTGCATTGTCAGACCCCTACCATCTGCAAGAACCCGAAAAGAGATTAAAAGTGGACATGATGGAAGTCCCTTTTAACAAGACACACACACACACAAACATACACACACACATGCACACACACACACATATACATAAATAAGTAAATAAATAAATAAATATATATATATATATATATATATATATATATATATATATATATATATATATATATATATATATATATATATATATATATATATATATATATATATCTATATATATCGTTGGAGGATAAACACTCCTATGTGCACAACAAAAGCAAATGAACCCTCCTAGGATCCTGAAATTTTTCAGACATAGGTTTTGTATTTTCTACGTTTCTCTGAGTATATGCAGAGACTGAAAATGAAATTTTGCAGGCATAAACTAGACTTTAAGAGCTTTCAAATGAGAGTAAAATCACTCCATTTGGATACTGGATGATGCCTCAACCAGCTGCAACAAAACAGATAATTTGATCTCTTCACAGAGTATGAGCTAACTAGACAGACACTGTTCTGGACATTTCTCTGCACATGTGCAGGCAATGAACCTGAGACTTATACCAGATAAAGGAGAACTTATAAGCTTTCCATCAAGACAAAAATCAATGCAAATGGATTCCGGATGAAGGAGAAACAACAATTACAAGACAGGGGGGTCTGCCAAAAACATCTAGATAGATAGAGTGTGTAAAAGTGAAATTTCTGCAAAATATGCAGAGAAGAGCTAGTAGGGGGTGTGCTTAGGCAAGGGGGCAGCTTGGGCACGTATTTCCACGACTCTAAGTCATAATACAACTCATTAGAGGTTTTAAAGACCACATACTAACCTCTTTAACCAATCAAAAGCATATACATGTCAAAAGTGAGGTCCAATCACATCAAGAGGTGAGCTAAATCTTCTCTAATCAACTTCTTTCCATTATGGGCATAATTGGATGCCTCCAACTCGTGGAAATCAGCCTCCTTTGATTGTGGATGATGTGGAAGGTTCAATTTGGGGCATGTTCCCACACTCTTGAGCTTGAAAAACTTTCAACACTCCCCCTCAAGCTCAAGTCTTTTCCTTTGTTGCTTCAGCCTATGTCTCTTATGTTGATAGCTTCCTTGAATCCTCCAAGCTTTGTACCTTCAAGAAACTTTGTCATCATGTCTGCAACCTGCATTTTAGTGTTCACATACCTTATATCTAGCTCTTTTTCCATCACCTTTTCTCTAACGAAGTGGTAATGAACCTCTATGTGCTTGCTCCTTGCATGAAACATGGGATTATTAGCTAGATAGATGCTTGAAATGTTGTCTCCATAAAGAGGAAACTACTCCACTTCCACTTCCAAGTCCTTAAGTAGCTTCTTAAGCCATAATAGCTCACATGTAGCCAATGCTAAATCTCTGTACTCAGCCTCTGTGGACGAAAGATCAACAGTGGGTTGCTTCTTAGAGCTCCAAGAGATCACTTTTGTACCTATCATGAAAACATAACCCGATGTACTCCTTCGATCATCCTTGCTACCTGCCCAATCACCATCACTATATCCTTTGACACTTAGATCAGCATCATATGAGTAAAATAGACCTTGGTTGATGGTGTGCTTGATGTAACAAAGCACCTTTCTTGCCGCCATAAGATGATCATGAGTAGGTGCATGCAAAAATTGAGAGAGAACACCTACTACATATGCAAGATCAGGTCTAGTGAATGTAGCATAAATTAATGAACCAATTATGCTTCTATATAGTGTAATATCTTGTATAGCCTCTCCTTGACCTGCAACCAACTTTGTATTGGGCTCCATGGGCTGAGAAAGTGGCTTACAACCACTCATACCAAACCTGTATAGCACATCCAACAAGTATTTTCTTTGAATCAAGAAGATGCCATTGTGTGCATAGATTACCTCTATTCCCAAGAAGTACTTTAGTGTTCCAAGATCAGATATCTTGAACTCCTTCCCTAGCTTTGATTTGATATCTTTAATACCTCTGATTCCAGGCCCTTGGGGCTTGCTTTAGTCCATATAGTGCTTTCCTTAGCTTGCAAACATGATTTGGGTACCTCATACTAGCAAATCCTTGAGGTTGGCTCATGTAGACTACTTCTTCAAGCTCTCCATTGAGGAAGGCATTCTTCACATCCAACTGATATAAGCTCCATTTCCTTGATGTGGCCACTGCAATCAAAGTCCTAATTGTTGGCATCTTGGCTACGGGGCTGAAAGTTTCATCATAATCTATCCCGTAGCTTTGGGAGAAGCCTTTCGCCACCAACCTTGCTTTGTACCTAGCAATGGAACCATCTGAATTTCTTTTAATTTTGTAAACCCACTTCTTACCTATCACCTTCATGCCTTCTTGAGCTGGTACCAAGCTCCAAGTATGGTTCTCATCAAGTGGTTTGAGCTCTTCCTTCATTGCCTCTTGCCATTCCTTGCAATCCTTAGCTTCTTCATAACTAGTTGGTTCTTTGTCCTTGATTACCTGAGTCATGTATGCATAATGCTTTGCAATGAAATTATCATATGTTAACCTTTGTATTGGATATCTTACTCTTGAAGACCTTCTTTCACTTCCTTTTGGTGTGGTTGCCATCTTCTTTCTTTGTTTCGCCACTCCTGGAGTTTGAATTTCTTCTATCTCTTCATCTTCCAACATGCTCTCGTCCACATAGCTTCCTTCTTCAACTAAAATCTTCTCTTTGCCTTTGACTTTGCTTTCTTCAGAGCTGGTCTCTCTTTCCCTAAGCCTTCCACTCCATGGTGAGGGTGTCCTTGTGTTGCATGAGTTGCTTGGACCACTTAAATCCATGCTTTCTTGAACTCTATCATCATTCTTCAAATCTGTCTCACCTATGTCTTCAACCTGCAATGGACTCGTGCATGCATACCAAGGCTTCAACTCATCAAAGACAACATCCCTACTTACCTTCAGCTCCTTGGTGATGGGTTATAGCATTTATACCCCTTTTGTTCCATAGAATATCCCAAAAAAATATATCTTTCAAATTTGGCATCTAACTTTGACCTCAACTCTTGAGGTACATGTACATAGCATATACAACCAAAGACTCTAAGATGTGAAATGCAAGGTTTTCTTCCACTCCATGCTTCCTCAGGGGTTAGATGATGTATACCTGATGTAGGACATCTATTCATGATGTATGTGGCTGTATATGTAGCCTCTCCCCAATAACAATGCGGCATATTCATTTCGTTGAGCATACACCTTGCTACCTCTGCTATGTGTCTGTTCTTTCTCTCTACTACCCCATTTTGTTGAGGGGTATACATGCATGTAAATTGTCTTTTGATGCCATTGACCTGCAAAAATTCAGAAAATTCATGGGGAGAAGTACTCTCCCCCTCCATCGGATCTCAAAGTTTTGATAAACTTGCCAGATTCCTTCTCCACCTGTGATTTGAATTTCTTGAAGTAGTGGAACACATCTGATTTGTTTCTAATGCAATACAACCACACTTTTCTTGAAAAGTCATCAATGAAGGTTACAAAATACCTATTTCCAGCAAGGGATGCTTCTCTTGTTGGACCCCAAACATCCGTGTGAATGAGGTCTAAAAATTTGCACTTAAATAGGTACTCTTCTTGAAGGGCAGCCTTGATTGTTTTCCTTGTTGGCAAGCTACACAAATTTCATGCAACATTTTAGATGTAAAATTTGGTAGGCCTCTTACCAAGCTCCTCCTTTGCATGTCCTTGATTTTTTGTAGGTTGATGTGACCTATTCGTTTATGCCATAGATCCAAATCTGCTATCCTCTTGTCTCCATATGTGACATACATTGAATGGTGTGGCTGATTTATGTCCATTGTGAACATTCTCCCTTGCTCTTTTCCTTTTGCTATGAGCTTGAAACCTGCCCTTGGATCCTCAACAAAACATCCTCTTTCATTGAACCTAACTTGATAGCCTTTTTCTACCATTTGGCCTACCGAAATCAAGTTTTTGGTAATAGTAGGGACATGTAATACCTCTGATAAGCACTTTGCTCTTTGATTTCCTTCCAAACTGATATCTCCCACATGTTGAATGATATGCTCTGAGTTATCACCTGTTTCCACATGCCCTTGATGCTTTGGGACCTGCAAATTACTAAAAAAATCCTTTCGACATGACATATGATTGCTACATCCACTGTCTACATACCATACATCTTCACTAGCTTGAGTTGTATCTTCACCATACCTCATGGCAAGTAAATAATCATTCCCTTGGCTGGATGATGTGTTTGCATAATTACCTTGCCCTCTATAATTGTTATTGTTGATTTGATTCCCTTGTCTTTGAGCTCTATGATAGCATTCATTTGCAAAATGATCGGGTTTACCGCATACAAAGCATCCATTTGAAGTGGCTTGTCCTCTTCCACCAAATCTTCCACCTCTTCCTCTATTTGTGGCTCTTCCACCTCTTTGACCTGCATTTTCTTGTTGTCCTTGACCTCCTTGGTTGCTTTGATATCTTCCTCTTCCTCTTGTAGCACCTCGGTTGTGTCTTCCTCTTCCTCTACCTGCATACAACAATTGCCCTTGGCTATCCTTGGCGTTATGACCACCAAGGTTCATCTCCTCTATCACTATGAGAGTGATTATTTGATCAAAATCAGGAAGAGAGTCCCTTACATACACTGAAGTTGTGAAAGCCCTCCATTTTTCATCATCCCTAAGTCCATTTAGGGTGTGGGTGACAAGATCGTCATCATCTAGGGCACAACCGATTGACCCTAGTGCATCTGCAAGCTCTTTAACCTTTAATATGTAATCATTAGCACCTTGAGAGGGGCTTTTTCTAAGATTATTTAGCTCATTCTTGAGCTTAATTTTTCTAGCTTTTGTGGAGGTTGAGTACAATCTCTCCAAGCACTCCCACACCTTCTTCGATGTATCCAAATCTTGAATATGCCCTACCATAGAGCTAATATGCTGAGATAAAATGAAAACGACCCTTTTGTCCCTTTCATCCCACTCTCTTACTGCTCTTCTCTGGTCATTGGTTGGATTCACCTCATCTATGTAGGGTTTTGGCTCTCCACCACTCACAAGTCCTCACAAACCTTTCCCCATCAAAAAATTGCTTATTCTAAATCGCCACGGTTGGTAGTTTCCTTTTTCGAGCTTCTCAATCTGAGCATTGAGATCAGCCATGGTGCCTCCTAACTCTTTTGAACCTCCCCCTTGATGCAATGAAGTTAAAAAGGATCGCTTTTACCTCAAAAAATAGAGCTACTCCTCTTGATGAAGCTTCGTCTTTCATTTGATGATGTATTTGCTTCCCCTTGCTGTTGACATGCCCGTTCTTTGCTTCCTTCCTTCAAAATTTGATGAAGTCTTTACTTCACTTCAGTAGCTCCTTCTTCTCTCTTTGATACTCCACTTATAGCTCTGATACCACTGTTGGAGGATAAACACTCCTATGTGCACAACAAAAGCAAATGAACCCTCCTAGGATCCTGAAATTTTTCAGACATAGGTTCT
>CM035436.1:148508932-148511432 GCA_020310875.1 Ceratopteris richardii | reverse complement strand
CCTTGCATTGATTCTAACCACATTTGATCAAATAGTCCACCAATCTTTGGTTCCAAGCCCTTGGAGCTTGCTTTAGGCCATTAAGTGCCTTCTTCAACCTACAAACATGATGTAGAAACTCTTTATGAACAAAATCTAGTGGTTGCTCCATGTATACCTCTTCTTCCAAGTCTCCATTGAGAAAGGCATTCTTGATAATCAATTGGAAAAGCTTCCATCCTTTGTTAGCAGCCATTGCAATGAGTGTCCTAATGGTGCTCATCTTTGCCACGGGGCTGAATGTCTCTTCAAAGTCCACTCCATAGGTTTGTGCAAAACCCTTGGCCACTAATCTTGCTTTGAACCTAGAAATAGATCCATCTGAATTCCTCTTTACTTTATACACCCACTTATTACCTATTACCTTCATGTTCTCCTTCTTGGCCAGTAGAGTCCATGTTTGATTTTCCTCAAGTGTGTCGATCTCTTCTTGGATTGCCTCTTTCCATTCGGTGTACCTGCTTACATCTTCATAGCAATCGGGCTCATGATCTTCTACTACTTTTTTCATATATGCATAATGCGTTTCCATGTATGAATCATAAGTAAACCTTTGAGTTGGATACTTAACTCTAGAAGAATTCTTTTCTTCACCTTTTGGAGGAATAAACCTCCTTTGCCTTGGGAACTTGATCTCTTTCTTTGACGTGGCTTCTTTCTCCATCATGTGTCCTTCATCATCTTCAACTTCATTACCTTCTTCATCCAACTCCACCAATGTTGCTTTGCCTTTGTTCATTGATTGTGCTTCATAGCCTGATGAAGATCTCCCCCTCCATGGTGAGTTCATGCTTGAACTATCTTCATTGATGGAACACCTTGGGCTGCTTAGCTCTAGGACAATTTGTTCTTCATCATGTCCATGCTTTTCTTCTTCATAGTCCTGCATACAATCATACTTCTTATACCAAGGGAGTAGATCATCAAATTCTACATTCCTTGATATCCTCAAGTCCTTTGTGTTTGGGTTGAAGCACCTGTAACCTTTATGATCATTTGAATATCCTAGAAACACACACTTTTCTGCCATTGGTTGTAGCTTGTGCCTCAATTCACTTGGCACATGTACCTAACAAGTACATCCAAATATCTTCAAGTGGGAAAGATCAGGTTTCTTACCATAATAGGCTTGATATGGTGTCAAGTCATTAATCCCTGAGGTAGGAGCCCTATTCATTAGATACACGGCAGTATTTGTTGCATCACTCCAAAACATGTTAGGTACATTCATCTCATTAAGCATTGCTCTAGTGATCTCGGCAATCTATCTATTCTTTCTCTCTGCTACTCCATTTTGTTGGGGTGTGTACCTACATGCTACTTGCGTCTTGATGTCTTGATCCATTAAAAAATCAAAAAACGCATTGGACAAATATTCTCCCTCTCCATCGGACCTTAGCTTCTTGATATATGTACCTCTTTCCTTCTCTACCATTGCCTTGAATGCTTTGAAACATGTAAACACATCTAATTTGTTTTTTATGAAATAAACCCAAATCATCCTTGTGCAATCATCTATAAAAGTGACAAAGTACTTGTTACCTCCAATGGATTGCTCTTTGGTTGACCCCCACACATCTGTATGTATCAACTCCAATGGATGTTGGCTTATGTAGCCACTCTTCTTGAATGGAAGTCTCGCTTGCTTCCCTAGTTGACAAGATTCACATAAATGCTTCATACCTTGTCCTTGGAAGTTTGGAAGACCTTCAACCAGCCTCTTGAATTGCATTTCCTTCATTCTTTGTATGTTGATGTGACCTATCCTCTTGTGCCACAAGTCCAACTCCGAAATCCTCTTGTTTCCATATGTGAAGTAGACATGTTGAGTGGAATGAGGATTTACCTCCAAAGTGAAGAGTCTCCCTTGCTTCTTTCCTCTTGCTATGATCTTGTAGCCTTGCTTAGGGTTCTCCACAAAGCATCCACCTTTTTTGAACCTTACTTGATAGCCTCTTTCAACCATTTGCCCAACGGACACCAAGTTCTTTGTGATAGTAGGTACATGCAAGACATCCTTGAGACATCTTCCTTCCTCCTTGTCATCCAAAGCTACATCTCCAACATGGGAGATCTCATGGGTTGTATCATCACCTGTTTCTACATGTCCTTTACCTTTGGGAACATGTAGATTAGTAAACCAAGAAGCATTGCAACTCATATGGTTGCTACATCCACTATCAATATACCAAGTGTTATCTACTTTGCTTGAATTCCCATTCATGTGCATCATCAAGAGATTGTCATTTTCTGAACTTGTAGAAGCATAATTACTTTGGCCTTTGTATGAAGAACCTTGATTATAGCTCCTTTGGTTTCCTCCTTGGTAGCAATCTCTAGCATAGTGGCCAAACTTGCCACATATGTAACATCCTTTGCCATCTTGATTCCTGTTTTGTTGATGTCGTTCTCCTCTTCCTCTTGTTCTTCCTCTCCCTCTTTGTGATGAGGTGCCTTGGTC
>CM035436.1:148498932-148503932 GCA_020310875.1 Ceratopteris richardii | reverse complement strand
AGGTCTCTGCTTGACTAGCAGTTGTGAGCATTCAACTAGCTCATGTTGTAGACATTGTTTCTCTTTGTGTAAGCATCCATTTCAAGTGAAATTTGTTTTGTTGAAAAGCCCTTGGAGTTTACTACAGGTCTACAAAATCTCACTGGAGTTCTCTGCATAAGCGCTGAGTAAGAGCATTTTTGGTGTGCAGAGGTCAAAGAAGGATACCTGTGGAGGTCATTCGCACTTCATCGTTGCTTAGGGGTTGAGATACTTCCCCCATCAGTGGTATCAGAGCATTTGGGCATCTTGGAGGTATCACATACAAGCAAGAAGACATCTTGGAGTTGGTGGTTGAAGAGTTGCATCAACAAAAGCTTCTTGGAGGTAGCTCACATCAAGGGGGAGCTATTCTACTCAAATTTGCAAGAGCACAAGGTGTCCATCTAAGGAAAGCTTTGGATTGAGGTAACCTCAGAGCCTCATTTTCATTTTACACACATTGGAGCATTAGCCAAGGGCTAGGTCAAGTATCAAAGACTAGATATGGGAGACTTCAACACTCAAATTGAAAAGCTAGACAAAGGTAACTATCAACCATGGAGATTTAGGGTCTCCAACTATCTTATGGGCAAGGGCCTTTGGGGGTTGATTAGTGGAAGTGAACCAAGACCTAGGTTGGATGAGAATCCAACCAATGACCAGAGAAGGGCCTTTAGGGAATGGAATGAAAGAGACAAGAGGGTTATCTTTATTCTTTCCCAACACATTAGCAATAGCATGATCGGCCATATCCAAGACCTGGATTCAAGCATGAAGGTATGGGAGACACTTGAAAGGCTTTATTCAACAAGCACCAAAGCAAGGAAGATCCAACTCAAGAATGAGCTCAACAACCTTAGGAAGAGCTCAGGGAGTAGCATAAATGACTACATACTTAAGGTCAAGGAGTTATCAGATGCATTGGGATCCATTGGAAGCCACGTAGACGATGACGATCTTGTGGCTTATACTCTCAATGGTTTGAGAGATGGTGAGAAGTGGAAACCCTTTACCACTTCAGTTTATGTAAGGGATAATCTTCCCGATTTTGAGCAATTGGTTGCTCTCATGGTCACCGAAGAAATGAACATAGGTGGAAGCTCAACTAAAAGCAAAGATGCACAAGTTTTCTATGCAGGTAATCAAAGGGGCAAAGGAAGACAAGGACAAGGAAGGGGCAAAGGAAGGTTTGGAGGAAGGCAAGGCCACTCAAGAAATCAAGGACATGACCAAGGCACCTCATCACAAAGAGGGAGAGGAAGATCAAGAGGAAGAGGAGGACGACATCAACAAAACAGGAATCAAGATGGCGAAGGATGTTACATATGTGGCAAGTTTGGCCACTATGCTAGAGATTGCTACCAAGGAGGAAACCAAAGGAACTATAATCAAGGTTCTTCATACAAAGGCCAAGGTAATTATGCTTCTACAAGTTCAGAAAATGACAATCTCTTGATGATGCACATGAATGGGAATTCAAGCAAAGTAGATAACACTTGGTATATTGATAGTGGATGTAGCAACCATATGAGTTGCAATGCTTCTTGGTTTACTAATCTACATGTTCCCAAAGGTAAAGGACATGTAGAAACAGGTGATGATACAGCCCATGAGATCTCCCATGTTGGAGATGTAGCTTTGGATGACAAGGAGGAAGGAAGATGTCTCAAGGATGTCTTGCATGTACCTACCATCACAAAGAACTTGGTGTCCGTTGGGCAAATGGTTGAAAGAGGCTATCAAGTAAGGTTCAACAAAGGTGGATGCTTTGTGGAGAACCCTAAGCAAGGTTACAAGGTCATAGCAAGAGGAAAGAAGCAAGGGAGACTCTTCACTTTGGAGGTAAATTCTCATTCTACTCAACATGTCTACTTCACATATGGAAACAAGAGGATTTCGGAGTTGGACTTGTGGCACAAGAGGATAGGTCACATCAACATACAAAGAATGAAGGAAATGCAATTCAAGAGGCTGGTTGAAGGTCTTCCCAACTTCCAAGGACAAGGTATGAAGCATTTATGTGAATCTTGTCAACTAGGGAAGCAAGCGAGACTTCCATTCAAGAAGAGTGGCTACATAAGCCAACATCCATTGGAGTTGATACATACAGATGTGTGGGGGCCAACCAAAGAGCAATCCATTGGAGGTAACAAGTACTTTGTCACTTTTATAGATGATTGCACAAGGATGGTTTGGGTTTATTTCATCAAAAACAAATCAGATGTGTTTACATGTTTCAAAGCATTCAAGGCAATGGTAGAGAAGGAAACAGGTACATATATCAAGAAGCTAAGGTCCGATGGAGGGGGAGAATATTTCTCAAATGAGTTTTCTGATTTTTTAATGGATCAAGGCATCAAGAGGCAAGTAACATGCAGGTACACACCCCAACAAAATGGAGTAGCAGAGAGAAAGAATAGATACATTGCCGAGATCGCTAGAGCAATGCTTAATGAGATGAATGTACCTAACATGTTTTGGAGTGATGCAGCAAATACCGCCGTGTATCTAATGAATAGGGCTCCTACCTCAGGGATCCATGGCTTGACACCATATCAAGCCTATTATGGTAAGAAACCTGATCTTTCCCACTTGAAGATATTTGGATGTACTTGTTATGTACATGTGCCAAGTGAATTGAGGCACAAGCTACAACCAAAGGCAGAAAAGTGTGTGTTTCTAGGATATTCAAATGATCATAAAGGTTACAGGTGCTTCAACCCAAATACAAAGGACTTGAGGATATCAAGGGATGTAGCATTTTATGAGCTACTCCCTTGGTATAAGAAGTATGATTGTATGCAGGACTATGAAGAAGAAAAGCATGGACATGATGAAGAACAAATCGACCTAGAGCTAAGCGGCCCAAGGTGTTCCATCAATGAAGATAGTTCAAGCATGAACTCACCATGGAGGGGGAGACCTTCATCAAGCTATGAAGCACAATCAATCAACAAAGGCAAAGCAACATTGGTGGAGTTGGATGAAGAAGGTAATGAAGTTGAAGATGATGAAGGACACATGATGGAGAAAGAAGCCACGTCAAAGAAAGAGATCAAGTTCCCAAGGCAAAGGAGGTTTATTCCTCCAAAAGGTGAAGAAAGGAAGTCTTCTAGAGTTAAGTATCCAACTCAAAGGTTTACTTATGATTCATACATGGCAACACATTATGCATATATGAACAAAGTAGTAGAAGATCATGAGCCCGATTGCTATGAAGATGCAAGCAGGTACACCGAATGGAAAGAGGCAATGCAAGAAGAGATCGACGCACTTGAGGAAAATCAAACATGGACTCTAGTGCCCAAGAAGGAGAACATGAAGGTAATAGGTAATAAGTGGGTGTATAAAGTAAAGAGGAATTTAGATGGATCTATTTCTAGGTTCAAAGCAAGATTGGTGGCTAAGGGTTTTGCACAAACCTATGGAGTGGACTTTGAAGAGACATTCAGCCCCATGGCAAAGATGAGCACCATTAGGACACTCATTGCAATGGCTGCTAGCAAAGGATGGAAGCTCTTCCAATTGGATATCAAGAATGCCTTTCTCAATGGAGACTTGGAAGAAGAGGTATACATGGAGCAACCACTAGGTTTTGTTCATAAAGAGTTTCCACATCATGTTTGTAGGTTGAAGAAGGCACTTTATGGCCTAAAGCAAGCTCCAAGGGCTTGGAACCAAAGATTGGTGGACTATTTGATCAAATGTGGTTACAATCAATGCAAGGCGGATCCATCTCTCTTCATCAAACAAAGAGGAGAACTTGTGGTCTACATGTGTGTGTATGTAGATGATCTTATCATTACAGGTAATGATACAAAGGGCATTGAGGAGATCAAGGCAAAGCTTGGAAAGGAGTTTAGGATCTCTGATCTTGGAGATCTTAGGTATTTTCTTGGCATTGAAGTTGTATACAAAGAAGAAGGTATTATGCTCATACAAAGGAAGTATATTCTAGACCTACTTGAGAGGTTTGGGATGCTACATTGCAAGCCTATTTCAAATCCCATGGAAGCTAATGTAAAGCTAAGCTCCATTGATGGAGAGCGATTAGAGGATGTAACTTTGTATCGATCTATTGTAGGCTCTTTCAATTATGCCACAATAACCAGGCCTGACATAGCATATGGAGTTGGAGTGTTATCACAATTTATGCATAGTCCAAGGACTACACACTTGCAAGCTGCAAGAAGAATGTTGCGATATCTCAAAGCCACTATAAATGAAGGATTGTTCTACTCATTTGATGATGATATGCAGGTCAAAGCTTATTCCGATGCCGATTGGGCCGGTTCGAAGGAAGATAGAAGGAGTACAAGTGGTTACCTAGTCATGCTAGGTAGCAAGATCATCTCATGGATTTCAAAGAAGCAACCCACGGTGGCATTATCTTCCACCGAGGCTGAGTATAGAGCTTTGGCTCAAGTCACATGTGAGCTAATGTGGATTAAGAAGTTATTTATGGAGCTTAATTTGCAGGTTGACACATATCCAATTTTTTGTGACAACATGAGTAGCATTTATCTAGCATCAAACCCTGTCTATCATGCTAGAACCAAGCATATTGAAATGCACTATCACTTCATAAGGGAAAAGGTGATATCCAAGGAAGTTTCAGTACATCATATTGGTACTAAGGACCAAGTTACGGACATGTTTACAAAGGCTTTGGATGGGATGAAGATTTCAAAATTCAAGCAATGCATCAACATGAAGGAGCTTGGATGAGGATGAAGAATTGAAGCTTGAGGGGGAGTGTTAAAAGTCAAGCTTCAAGCTAAAAATTCGTGGGGAATCTTTTATGGACATGTGGAGCAATCAAAGGAAGCCAAAAGCCACGAGATTCCATCAAGAAAAGTCACTCAACCACTCCCCAAGTCATCTCAACTAATTCCTCCAAGTTAGGAGGCTGATTTGGAAAGGTAGTTCCTAGATTTTAGGGGCACACCTCTCACTATAAAAGGAGCATGTATCCCGAC
>CM035436.1:148438932-148493932 GCA_020310875.1 Ceratopteris richardii | reverse complement strand
ATCACATACAAGCAAGAAGACCTCTTGGAGTTGGTGGTTGAAGATTTGCATCAACAAAAGCTTCTTGGAGGTCATCAAGGGGGAGCTATTCTACTCAAAGTTTCAAGAGCACAAGGTGTCCATCTAAGGAAAGCTTTGGATTGAGGAAACCTCAGAGCCTCATTTTTATTTTACACACATTGGAGCATTAGCCAAGGGCTAGGTCAAGTATCAAAGACTAGATATGGGAGACTTCAACACTCAAATTGAAAAGCTAGACAAAGGGAACTATCAACCATGGAGATTTAGGGTCTCCAACAATCTTTTGGGCAAGGGCCTTTGGGAGTTGATTAGTGGAAGTGAACCAAGACCTAGGTTGGATGAGAATACAACCAATGACCATAGAAGGGCCTTTAGGGAATGGAATTAAAGAGACAAGAGGGTTATCTTTATCCTTTCCCAACACATTAGCAATAGCATGATCAGCCATATCCAAGACTTGGAGTCAAGCATGAAGGTATGGGAGACAATTGAAAGGCTTTATTCAACAAGCCCCAAAGCAAGGAAGATCCCACTCAAGAATGAGCTCAACAACCTTAGGAAGAGCTCAGGGAGTAGCATAAATGACTACATACTTAAGGTCAAGGAGTTATCAGATGCATTGGGATCCATTGGAAGCCACGTAGACGATGACGATCTTGTGGATTATACTCTCAATGGTTTGAGAGATGATGAGAAGTGCAAACCTTTTACCACTTCAGTTTATGTAAGGGATAATCTTCCCGATTTTGAGCAATTGGTTGCTCTCATGGTCACCGAAGAAATGAACATAGGTGGAAGTTCAACTAAAAGCAAGGATGCACAAGTTTTCTATGCAGGTAATCAAAGGGGCAAAGGAAGATGAGGACAAGGAAGGGGCAAAGGAAGGTTTGGAGGAAGGCAAGGCCACTCAAGCAATCAAGGACATGAGCAAGGAACCTCATCACAAAGAGGGAGAGGAAGAACAAGAGGAAGAGGAGGACGACATCAACAAAACAGGAATCAAGATGGCGAAGGATGTTACATATGTGGCAAGTTTGGCCACTATGCTAGAGATTGCTACCAAGGAGGAAACCAAAGGAGCTATAATCAAGGTTCTTCATACAAAGGCCAAGGTAATTATGCTTCTACAAGTTCAGACAATGACAATCTCTTCATGATGCACATGAATGGGAATTCAAGAAAAGTAGATAACACTTGATATATTGATAGGGGATGTAGCAACCATATGAGTTGCAATGCTTCTTGGTTTACTAATCTACATGTTCCCAAAGGTAAAGGACATGTAGAAACACGTGATGATACAGCCCATGAGATCTCCCATGTTGGAGATGTAGCTTTGGATGACAAGGAGGAAGGAAGATGTCTCAAGGATGTCTTGCATGTACCTACTATCACAAAGAACTTGGTGTCCGTTGGGAAAATGGTTGAAAGAGGCTATCAAGTAAGGTTCAACAAAGTTGGATGCTTTGTGGAGAACCCTAAGCAAGGTTACAAGGTCATAGCAAGAGGAAAAAAGCAAGGGAGACTCTTCACTTTGGAGGTAAATTCTCATTCCACTCAACATGTCTACTTCACATATGGAAAAAAGAGGATTTCGGAGTTGGACTTGTGGCACAAGAGGATAGGTCACATCAACATACAAAGAATGAAGGAAATGCAATTCAAGAGGCTGGTTGAAGGTCTTCCCAACTTCCAAGGACAAGGTATGAAGCATTTATGTGAATCTTGTCAACTAGGGAAGCGAGCGAGACTTCCATTCAAGAAGAGTGGCTACATAAGCCAACATCCATTGGAGTTGATACATACAGATGTGTGGGTACCAACCAAAGAGCAATCCATTGGAGGTAACAAGTACTTTGTCACTTTTATAGATGATTGCACAATTATGGTTTGGGTTTATTTAATAAAAAACAAATCAGATGTGTTTACATGTTTCAAAGCATTCAAGGCAATGGTAGAGAAGGAAACAGGTTCATATATCAAGAAGCTAAGGTCCGATGGAGGGGGAGAATATTTTTCCAATGAGTTTTTTGATTTTTTGATGGACCAAGGCATCAAGAGGCAAGTAACATGCAGGTACACACCCCAACAAAATGGAGTAGCAGAGAGAAAGAATAGATACATTGCCGAGATCGCTAGAGCAATGCTTAATGAGATGAATGTACCTAACATGTTTTGGAGTGATGCAGCAAATACCGCCATGTATCTAATGAATAGGGCTCCTACCTTAGGGATCCATGGCTTGACACCATATCAACCTATTATGGTAAGAAACCTGATCTTTCCCACTTGAAGATATTTGGATGTACTTGTTATGTACATGTGCCAAGTGAATTGAGGCACAAGCTACAACCAAAGATAGAAAAGTGTGTGTTTCTAGGATATTCAAATGATCATAAAGGTTACAGGTGCTTCAACCCAAACAGAAAGGACTTGAGGATATCAAGGGATGTAGCATTTGATGAGCTACTCCCTTGGTATAAGAAGTATGATTGTATGCAGTACCATGAAGAAGAAAAGCATGGATATGATGAAGAACAAATCGACCTAGAGCTAAGCGGCCCAAGGTGTTCCATCAATGAAGATAATTCAAGCATGAACTCACCATGGAGGGGGAGATTTTCATCAAGCTATGAAACACAATCAATCAACAAAGGCAAAGCAACATTGGTGGAGTTGGATGAACAAGGTAATGAAGTTGAAGATGATGAAGGACACATGATGGAGAAAGAAGCCACCTCAAAAAAAGAGATCAAGTTCCCAAGGCAAAGGAGGTTTATTCCTCCAAAAGGTGAAGAAAGGAAGTCTTCTAGAGTTAAGTATCCAACTCAAAGGTTTACTTATAATTCATACATGGCAACCCATTATGCATATATGAACAAAGTAGTAGAAGATCATGAGCCCAATTGCTATGAAGATGCAAGCAGGTACATCGAATGGAAAGAGGCAATGAAAGAAGAGATCAACGCACTTGAGGAAAATCAAACATGGACTCTAGTGCCCAAGAAGGAGAACATGAAGGTAATAGGTAATAAGTGGGTGTATAAAGTAAAGAGAAATTCAAATGGATCTATTTCTAGGTTCAAAGCAAGATTGGTGGCCAAGGGTTTTGCACAAACCTATGGAGTGGACTTTGAAGAGACATTCAGCCCCATGGCAAAGATGAGCACCATTAGGACACTCATTGCAATGGCTGCTAGCAAAGGATTGAAGCTTTTCCAATTGGATATCAAGAATGCCTTTCTCAATGGAGACTTGGAAGAAGAGGTATACATGGAGCAACCACTAGGTTTTGTTCATAAAGAGTTTCCACATCATGTTTGTAGGTTGAAGAAGGCACTTAATGCCTAAAGCAAGCTCCAAGGGCTTGGAACCAAAGATTGGTGGACTATTTGATCAAATGTGGTTACCATCAATGCAAAGCGGATCCATCTCTCTTCATCAAACAAACAGGAGAACTTGTAGTCTACATGTGTGTGTATGTAGATGATCTTATCATTACAGGTAATGATACAAAGGGCATTGAGGAGATCAAGGCAAAGCTTGAAAAGGAGTTTAGGATATCTGATCTTGGAGATCTTAGGTATTTTCTTTGCATTGAAGTTGTATACAAAGAAGAAGGTATTATGCTCATACAAAGGAAGTATATTTTAGACCTACTTGAGAGGTTTGGGATGTTACATTGCAAGCCTATTTCAAATCCCATGGAAGTTAATGTAAAGCTAAGCCCATTGATGGAGAGCCATTAGAGGATGTAACTTTGTATCGATCTATTGTAGGCTCTTTCAATTATGCCAGAATAACTAGGCCCAACATAGCATATGGAGTTGGAGTGTTATCACAATTTATGCATAGTCCAAGGACTACACACTTGCAAGCTGCAAGAAGAATGTTACGATATCTCAAGGCCACTATAAATGAAGGATTGTTCTATTCATTTGATGATGATATGCAGGTCAAAGCTTATTCTGATGCCAATTGGGCCGGTTCCAAGGAGGATAGAAGAAGTACAAGTGGTTACCTAGTCATGCTAGGTAGCAAGATCATCTCATGGATTTCAAAGAAGCAACCCATGGTGGCATTATCTTCCACCAAGGCTGAGTATAGAGCTTTGGCTCAAGTCACATGTGAGCTAATGTGGATTAAGAAGTTATTTATGGAGCTTAATTTGCAGGTTGACACATATCCAATGTTTTGTGACAACATGAGTAGCATTCATCTAGCATCGAATCATGTCTATCATGCTAGAACCAAGCATATTGAAGTGCACTATCACTTCATAAGGGAAAAGGTGATATCCAAGGAAGTTTCAGTACATCATATTGGTACCAAGGACCAAGTTGCTGACATGTTTACAAAGGCTTTGGATGGAATGAAGATTTCAAAATTCAAGCAATGCATCAACATGAAGGAGCTTGGATGAGGATGAAGAATTGAAGCTTGAGGGGGAGTGTTAAAAGTCAAGCTTCAAGCTATAAATTCATGGGGAATCTTTTATGGACATGTGGAGCAATCAAAGGATGCCAAAAGCCACGAGATTCCATCAAGAAAAGTCACTCAACCACTCCCCAATTCATCTCAACTAAATCCTCCAAGTTAGGAGGCTGATTCGGAAAGGTAGTTCCTAGATTTTAGGGGCACACTTCTCACTATAAAAGAAGCATGTATCCCGACTTCTTTTGGGCCATCTTCTTGGCGCTTTAGCTCATGTAATCGTTTGTTCGCATGCAAAGAGGTGTAACAAATGGGTGGGCCGTGGCACGAACACCTCTGAGTGTGCTTCCCAGAACCCCGTGGTGAACATTTCATCGAAAGTTTGCTTGTAACAGGCAGGGAGATATCTGATGCGTGCGTGCCATGCATAAGCAACTCGTATGCTTGGGGTGGTGCTCATATCATATAGCAGGTCGTAATTACCATTAACAAACCTGGGAATCGGAGGTTGAATATGACATACATTGCGGAAAGTTTTGAGCACAACCTGCATCATATCGAAGATCTTGAGCATCATCTGGGCAGTCACATCTGGCATGAGGTGGAGGCGTGGAAGCCAATGTCTGATGGTAGCCATCATGTATGCTACAGTAGGCGTGCCGTTTGGGGGTGCAATGGCAGGGTAATTGAGCCATTCTTTGCAATTGGCGTTGTTCTTGACTTTGATGGCAAATGACTTCCATGTTCTTCTCCATTGCACTGGTCCATAGCAATTGTTATACTTCAAATGCATGGGCGCGTGGTCCCATGTCCGTAGCATCTCGGGATAGGTTTCCAATAGCTTTTGCCTCCATATGGGTTGGTGTATTTTCCCTTTGCACGCCTCCTCTGGAATGTCCTCCGCTTCAAATTGTGTTGCGAAAGTTGGGTACTTGTTGGTCTTACGTTTGATCTCGGCGTTGTAGTCTGCCAACAGTACAAAATATGGTTTATATTGTAATTCTGAGCTGGTTATTAGTCTTCTAGGGGCCAGATGTCTGAAGTAGTCTCATTGAAGTATGGTTTCTTCAATGGTCTTCATGGCCAACATCTGGTGGGAGATACATTCTTCATGAGTCTGCCCCATTTCTTCTACCTGTTTCATCCATCTCGATGGGGGTTCCTCATAAGTGTCCTGTCCCTCCTCAGTGATTGTGCCTCCTGGAAAAGGTTGAGGCTCATAGTTCTCTTCAAATGCTTCCTCCACTGGAATAATAACTGCTTCTTCTTCTATGGGTTGCTCAAGTGGGGAAGGAGGTCGTTCATATTGTAACAACTTGATTTTCAACTTTGCAATCTGTTGTTGTAGCTCAAGCACCTCACTGTTGGTAGAAGGTTCAGGTTCTGGCAAAGTAGCGGCATCGACCGTCTCTTTAGGTGTGGTTGGGTGTGTTGCCGGTACTTTGGATCCTTGTAGTTCCATTATCTGGTCTGCCAACTGATCATGGGCTTCCAAGAGGGTCGCATAACCTTCTAAAACCTGTAGAATATGCTCTGAGGGGACAACGTGGAATTTTGTAGGGTCTATGGGTGCTCCCGGGGTGTTTTCCATGGCCGCTTCTAGGTTCTCCTGGTTTTGTTGTTGTAGCCTTCGGTTCTCTTCTTGAGCCGCTGCTAGATGACGATGTAGTAGGGCCATGTTGCGTTGAAGTCTCGCGTTGCGGCCCATTTGTTCTCTGAGTTGTTCGTCCATAGCTTTGCCTGTCTCTGCATACTTAGCTTCGAGTTCTGTCTTCGATTGTTGGAGGTCGGTCACCTGGTGTTGTAGTGTTGTATTACCTAGTTCCAAGGCATCGACTCGTGCCTGGAGTTGAGCCGAGAGATTGCACAGCTCTAAGTTATTTTCCTCCAATAACTTATATTCTTGCTTCAGCTGAGTGGCCGCTTCAACCATGGTATCTAGTGCATTACTAAATGATGTGGGTGCATGGGTAGAGGTGGAACATGCAAGGGGTCGGGAAATGGGAAAGGGAACAGTGGATGACGTGCCTATGAGTGAAGTGAGATGTGATGATAGTGGAATAGACGTGGTGGTGGGTGCTCCTGTGGATGGTGAAATATCCATGGGATCAGATGTGATAGTGTGTGAAGTGTGAATTGTGAACACGGGAACGGTAGGTGGTGTGTTGGTGGTGGCAGTGAATGTGGGGGAGTGGGGTTGGGAAAGGGACTTTTATTATAGTTCTCAACCTGTTGGAGTATATTTACAAGGTTTGTCCAGAATGATGGTTGTGTGACTTGGGTTGAGCCTGAGGCAGTTACAAGGGAAGTGGTGGATAGGGTTTGGGAGAGGGGAAATGTGTGGGTGAATGGAAAAGGATGGGATAAGGTCTGGCTAGTGGCAAGTGGTTGTCCAAGGGCGGGGAGATAGGAAGGGTGACCTATTCTGGTTTGATCCGTGGCAGGATGACTGTTGTGAGGTTCAAAAATTTGGGCGGAAGTGATGGATGTGGGTAAAGGGAAGGACGTAAAAACGGAGGTGTGTACAATGGTTTCATGTTGGGTGGATATCGGTTGTTCAGAAAGACTAGTGGAGAAGGGTTCTGAGGGTTGAATGGAAGGTGACGGTGGAGATGGAACTTGTGTATTTACATCTTGTTCGTCAGTGGGACTTGGGCTAGTCATGTGAACATCCTCTGAAATTGTGGTAGGCAAGGCAGTAGAGACTTCCATTTGAATCATTTTTCCTCGCCGTGGCTGTGTATCAATCCTTCGTTGATCATAGGTAGGGTTCTCCCAATAGACCATGGTCCTCAATGCTTCCCCAATCCCACATGTGTCCGCCAATAGATTCAATGATTCAACAAAATGTGAGTCTACATTCTCGGCTTGAAGCATTCGGTTCACTAGAGCTCGATTCGCCTCTTCTGTCATCTTATGTCTTCTCTGTACCTGCTTGATTGTCTTGTATAGCCGTTTGAGTTGTGCCGTGTAGGCAGGGGCCTCCTCTTCACTCTCCTCTGGTTCATTCCCCCGTTCTTCTTCCTAATTTTGTGTGCTTGGACCATGAGGATGTTGTGCCTCTTCTTCCCAATGTACCCTGCTTGTCTCGCCCTGTGGCTGTTCTCCTTGGAATGATGATCCCGGATCGGCATTGTCAGAAAAACCTTCACTATCAGATAAGTGGGCCGTCTGCAAGAATCTTTCAAAATCAAAATTGGGATCCTCAGTTAAGGTGGCCATAGATGCAAACTCGGCATCGGTAGGTAGTGGAGGAGCGGATGGAGTGGGCTGTACCACACCCCCTGATTGAGTTCCTTGGAGATGTACCGTGAAAGGTGCCACGTGGGCTTCTTCTCTAGGGGGAGCTTCGGCTGTGGCCTCGTGAGGGATCATGACCTGGGAGAGTGATCCACACATTCGTTTTGCTAGTTGATTCCCTGACTTCCGCCCCTTGAAAAACTCCAGTTGTGAGTATTTAAGGGCCCTGGCTATTGGCACGTCATATGCAAGACATCTATAAATAATTCTGGTGATCGCACAGTAGCCATGTAACGTATGCTTCCTCACACCCCGCTTGCCTGCTTCATACAATTGGTCCAGAATCCATACAGGCATCTTAATTGGCAAGCTTCCTATCTCTGCTAGATATAATCAATACCATATTTTCTTGTGAGGTTGGGTAAAACGGTCTTGAGCTCAAAATGCGAAGTGTTGAAGGCACATTCGCAGGGGTATGGCGATGTTAGGGGTGAGGGCACACATTTCTTTCAACTTCTTGATTCTGTTG
Source organism: Ceratopteris richardii (assembly GCA_020310875.1). Lineage (NCBI taxonomy): Eukaryota > Viridiplantae > Streptophyta > Polypodiopsida > Polypodiales > Pteridaceae > Ceratopteris > Ceratopteris richardii. The sequence goes on along the minus strand of CM035436.1, from coordinate 148,485,708 downwards.
CTCTTCATTGACTCTGGTATCAAGGGATCTCTATCAAAGGGAATGTGGGTGCCATACATCTAAAGAACTTCCCTGATTAAAGTAACATTCAACTCAAACTTCTTCATTTCCTCCTGGTTTGATAGGGAGGGCACCCAGAATGTGCCTGAATGATCTTTATCCCCTGTCGGCTTCAGTGTGGCTATCAAGTAGTAGCACCTAAGAAAATCCGGTCTAGGCAAGGCTGCACTAAAGTAATCTTGCAATCCCGCTTTCTGCCAAATATCCTGAAGAGGAGCTGCATTTTGCAATGCTTCAAATTCTCATGAGAAGAACTGAAAGGTCCACCACACTCCTCCACATTCCATCTTGGATTCCCATATATGATCTGCGTCTCCCAAATCCCTTGGCATCTCATTGAACCAATGAGAATGCCCCTTTACACTTTCTCTTAGGCCACTTGGTGGATTCGGAATGGGAATTCTTCTTACGTTCAAAAGCTCCTCCGGCCTAGCTGTCAGTGGAACCTCCACAGGCATGGTATCCCAATTGATTTGAGTGCTGGTGCCTGCCTGAGAACTCGTGCCTGCTGCTGCTGCCATGGGAATCGGGTGCTTATCTGCTAGAAGAAGAAAGGCACATTAGTGTTGCATAGGAAACAGGATGTAATGGTGTTCCCTTCACAATACTAACATGACAATCCCGAAGGTTAGTGGTCAGAGGTGAAGTGCTTGTGATAGATGTGAGTGGTGATTAGAGGTCAGTATCATCCTAGATGCCTACTTTGGTTATGCAATGGACTCAGAATGCACCTATGTCAGAGAGGATGGATTTACAAAAATTGGGTCTGGGGGTTTGATACATGGTTTAAGTCTCCAAACTTTGCTAGAGGGTTTGTAGCTCTTAGAGCTAAAGACAGGTAGAGATTTATGAACTAGAGTGTGATGGAGTTGGGGCCTTTTGGGCACCCATTTCCAGACATTTCTCGATTTGGTTGAGTGTGGGTTAGGGTGGTCTTTAGGTAGAGTTCCTGCATTGTTAGTCGAGAGGACGTGTGAGTGTTGAATTATGCCAATAACTAGAGTTGGAGCTATTTGGGCTCGTAAGCAGGCCTTGGGCACCCATATGTGTCTAGCATTGGGGCTAGCCTTCATTGACCGCTTAGGGACCCAAATAGACGTGGTGTGCCTAGGAGGTTGTCTAGGGGACTCCTTCACTTGTGTCCGTGATGGTGTGGCTTGTTTGTGGCCTCCTCGAGAGTCTGCTATTAGAGTTGTGGGTTTTCCATCCTATATCCAGATCTGCTTCGCGCCACGAGGTACTCCGTGTTGCACTAGTTGGTGCTCCTGCTTCTTGATCAATGGCCTCCTTCGTGTTGTATAGTGTTTGGTCTTCATGTTTAGAATCTCCTTTGACCCCGCTGCGAACTCCTCATTGACTCCTGTACCTTTGGTACGATTGACAATCCTCTGCACCATAGAAGTTTGGACAAGAAGAGCATCATTATCTTTATGTGGATTCCTGAGGGACCAGGAGTTGATGACTATTCTATTGGTTTGAGTGCTTGATTTTCTAATTCAATCATAAGGCGGCTTTGGCCTACCCAAGCCTGAAGAAGTCCACTTCTTAGGTTGAGGTTGACTGCGTGATCATAGATCCAGTCTTGGCCTAAGACAAGAGGCTCAGTAAGATCCTCGTCTTCACATACTAGCACTCTTACTGGCATTAATACCTCCTGAATGTAGAGGGGTAGATCCACCTCTCCCATGCAAGGGGTTTCAACACCTCCTAATCCTATCAAATATGCCTCTAGGGGTTTTACCTCCAATTGCAGCTGCTGGCAATAAGAAAGCCGAACTGCACTAGTGCATGCTTCTGAATCAATTAAAGCTCTCACGATTGTTGTGTTGTATCTTTCTCCTATTTCTAGGGTTACAAAAGGTCGCCGATCCACTATCTTATGGGTACGTTCACCTGAAGCCTCGCACATGGCCATGTGATAGCCTGGAGACTCTTGAGTGTCAATCATAGGCTGATCTCTCCCTTGCCTCCTCAATTTCATTCGTCGGATGCACTCTAAGGCCTCTGCTTGTGCTTCTTCTCGAATTCGTTTTTCCTCCTCTTTACGTTTCTTGGCCGTGTTGAGCTGATTTAACATCTCTTCAATCAGGGGTTCTTGGTATAACTTGACTCTACATCCGCTTATGTAGCTAGGGAGAATATCGCCTTCCAAAGTGGCTAGTTGTACTGCCCCACTAGTTGAAATTCTATTTATGATCATAGGTCCATAGCCTCTTTTCTCTAATTTTTGTGCATGCTGCTTCAATGTGTAGACTAGGACTAGGTCTCCTGCTTTCAAGCCTTTATCCTTCACATGTGTATCAAAATATGCCTTTTGCCTCTTCTTCGCTGCATAGATTCTTGCTGTAGCTCTCAATCATGTCTCGCCTAGACGTTCAAGATCAAAAATTCGAGAGGAGAGTTCATGGCCTGTCCAGTCATGCTCTTGTGCTACCTTCAATGTAGGTATCAAAAAGTCCAGGGGTAGCACCGCATTCTGACTGAACACCATCTGAAAGGGTGTGGCTTGGAGTACTGTTTTATAGGCCACTGGGTATGCCCAAACAGCATGGTGTAGCTGTTTGTCCCAATCAGAGCGTTTATTGTTCACTAATTTCGTCAGTACATTGCATAAGATCTTATTTGTACTCTCAGCCTGGCCATTAGCTTGAGGGTGATAGGGGGCAGACTTCTTATGTACTACCAAGAATTCTTGGAGAAGGTTTTCTATGACTTCATTCAAGAAGTGTGTGCCTCTATCACTCACCAACTCTATTGGCAATCCGTACCTTGTGAACACATTTTCAAATAAGAACTTTGCTGTTGTTTGAGCATCATTTTTTGTAGTAGCTTTCACTTCTACCCACTTGGTTAGATCGTCTGTGGCCACGATGATATATTCAGCATGTGAGCCCTTAGCTGGGGGATTAATAGGACCTACAAAGTCTATTCCCCACTTAGAGAATGCACGTCCGCCCATCATAGGCTTCAGTGGCATCTCATCTTTGCGTATAGGATACTGGGTTCGCTGACAAATCTCACACCTCTTCACATAGGTATGTGCATCCATGTGAAGGGTGGGCCACCAAAATCCTGCAAATAGAATTGTTTTGATCACCCTATCTGGACCAAAGTGTCCTCCTGCTACACCTTGGTGAGCAGTTTCCAAGATCTTTAGATATTCACTCTCATGAACACATAGTCTCAGGTAACCATCTTTTCCGTGCTTGTATAGATTATCACCAATGAGTGAGTAATCTAGGGCCTCTTGTTCTAGACTTCTTTGTCTCGTCAGGGTCATATCTTGAGGGAATGTTTTCATCCTCAGAAACGCCACTAGTGGCTCGCTCCAATCTGGCACTAGAGACACGCGATAAAGGGTGGCATGTTCCACTGGTGGCTTAGTGCGACAAATTGGGAATTCCTTGCACATTCTATGGACGTCTGCTTCCATAGTTGGCCAGTACACTCCAAGTCTCCTCAATGTTTGTAGGGTTCGTTGTTTTGAGTAGTGTTGCTCTAATGCACCTACATGTGCTAATTGCAACCACTTTGTGTGCTCGTCCTCTTCCACACAACAAGCCAAGATCCCTTGATCCGTGTGCTTGTACATACTTCCTGCCATGATATGATACTTTTGGGCTTTTACTACCTCTCTATCCTGTGTGGCCATTACTGAGTGGTTAGGCCTGTAGGTTAATACTCGCACTAATGGCTTAGCCCACTGCGGTACAACTTCCAAGTTAAACAAGTAAGCATCAGGTAAGTCATCTGACACTCCTGTGGGGCTTCTCCTGATGTGTGCCTTGAGAGATGATCTGCTCTCAGGTGAGTTCTGCCTTTCCTCACTACTACCTCAAAGTCATACTCCATTAGTAAGAGAAACCATCTTACTAATCTGCTCGTATTACATGGCTTGTTTACCAGGTACAGTAGAGCTTGGTGATCAGTAAAAAATTTGAACTTATTTGCAAGCAAATAATGTCTACACTTTTTAACTACATATACCATGCCTAGTCCTTCTCTCTCCGTAGTGGTATAATTTCGTTCAGCTGCATTCAACTGTCTACTAGCATAGGCAATTGGAAGATCCATATTACCTTCATCGGTAGGTTGCGCGAGTACACACCCAATAGCATAATTGGATGCATCCACGTGGACATGGAATGACTTATTCCAATCGGGTGTGGTCAAGATTGGTGCTGAACACAATCTTCGTTTAAGCTCATTGAAGGAATTCTCACATTCGTCAGTCCACTCAAAGTTAGTCAAAAGTCCATACAGAGGCTTTGCTATGATGGCGTACATGTGTATAAACTGGCGGTAGTAACCACAATGCCCCATGAAAGCCTGTACTTCCTTGACGTTCTTTGGCCTAGGTAGTTCTGCGATGGCTCTCACTTTCTCTTCGTCAGTGGATATGCCGTTCTTAGACACTATGTGTCCTAGAATTTTGCCTTGCCTGACCATGAAAACACACTTTTTTGGGTTCAAGCAGACTTGATATTCTCTGCATTTATCAAAGATTTGTCTGAGTTCAGTTATATGGGTCTGTCTAATGTTGGAATGAGCGCACAGATCATCAACATAGACTTCCAAATTCTTCCTCAAGAACTCTTTAAACACGAGACACATCAATCTTTGAAAGGTAGCAGGTGCATTAGTAAGCCCGAATGGCATTACCCGAAAGGCAAATATGCCCCACTCCGTGGAAAAAGCCGTTTTATGTTGATCCTCTAGAGCAATGGCTACTTGATTGTAGCCTGAAAACCCATCTAGGAAGCTGTACACTTCCTTGCCTGCTACCCTTTCTAATAGGTGCTCAGTGATAGGAAGAGGATAACTGTCTCTAATCATGGCGGCATTAACTTTTTTAAGGTTAATACACACACACACACGCAGTTTTCCATTTTTCTTGGGCACCACTACAATGGGGGATACCCACTCAGTGTGCTCAATTTCATAGATGAATCCGGCTTCAACCAGTCTATCTATCTCCTCTTTGATCTTAGCAGCATAGTTATCGTTGTATGTGTAGGGCTTCTGCTTCGAGGGTCTAGCATCTGAGGTCATGGGGATTGTATGTGAACATATATCAGGGTCTACCCCTTTCAAGTCCTTATAACTCCAAGCAAATACATCTCGGTATTCTCTTAGCAAGGCTATTAGCTCTTGTTCTTCCTCTTCTGTCAGGTCATGACCTATGTATGTGCATCTTTCTTCTCCTTCCTCGATGGCTACAACTATTTTCTTGGTAGTTTCCTTGCTATCATAGGCTTCTCCTGCTTGTGCCTCACGTTTAGGCATTCTTATCATGACTCTCCTATCGTCTATCTCATATTTTTTAAAATTTTCAGGGACCTCAAACAAGGATTCTTCTGCCTCCGGAGTGACTTCCTTCTTCTTTTTTTTCTTTCCTCCACTCTTAGTAGCTACTTGTGTGGCTAACCTCACCTCATTTGTAAGCTCTCCGTGCCTCTGGGGTTGAAATTCTACTTCATAGAAGTATTCTTCATCTGATGCAAAAGGTGGGTCCATAATGATTGACTCTAGATCGGAGTCACTCGCATCCTCAAATGCATCAGGGCTAGGTTCGCATTCTTCTAAAACTGCATCTCCCATGATTGGCTCTATTGAAAAGACTGAAATGTCATAGCCATCCTCATCACAGTGAGGTGTCCACTGCTCTTCATTGATGGCTACATCCATTGTTGCTAGGATTTTTGCCCAGCCATGGGGTTCAAATTCCCCATCAGGAAAGACTACAGGTGCATAGGCTGGGTCTTGAATTGATCTATGGTTTTCTTTTGCACCTACCTCTCTGGCATTCTCTCTCTTCTCTTCTTCTACTGCTACCTTACACATCCATAAGTGGGTGTCTTCATGCATCCACGAGGATCCGGATCCTATGGAATGCACAGACTCAATCTCATCTTTGGCTCTATGGATGGGATTCCATTGAATAGGCGGTACGTCTCTATGAGAGTAATCCTTAAGATTGACTTTGGTTGTAACACCTAGATGTTGCAAATACAAGGAATTGGTTCCCCAGTCCTGGACTACTTGCAATTGCCGCATAAATGGCCTTCCCAAAATCATCTCATAGGCTTGGTTTTTGCTGAAGTCGCATATAGCAAAAGTATGCTCAAACTCAACCCCACATGTAGTGAGAGTTATTCCTTCTAGCAATCCTAAGGGCCTTTCAATATGACCATCAACCATCTGCAATTTCATTCTCGTTGGTCGGAGTGCTGGCTTGCCCCATCGCTTCCATAGGGAAGTTGTAGCAATTGCAACTCCTGCACCTGAGTCCAAAATCGCCTTGGTTGTGTAACCCTGATGAGTAACTGGGTGATAGGTATTTCCTTCTTCTCCTTCACTCATGTCTCCTATCTTATCCAATGGTATTTCAGGCACTATTCTATGAGATCCTACTTGGGAGTGCGATTTTGCTATGTCTGGCACTTGTTTGGCTACATGTTTCCACACTTCTGGCTTAACTTTGAGTAGCTCTTCTAAAGTGAGATTGCAATGCACTTTAGTGTTCTTTACTACCTCTGTATTCCTAGGTATGATAGAATCTTCATTTCTTATCATGACTGTGGGCGCTCTCAGACAAGTAGACTTGGTTTCCCATGGGCCTGTGAAATGTGGTAATTCTTGTAGAGAATTAGACTCAAAGTCTAATCTCTCTTGAGAGTGGATGCTCTCATGCTCCTCATAAATGGATGGGATGTCCTGTGGGAATTGCTCGTGTGCATCATCCACAAGTTCAATGGGAGGAGGGACTTCACTTTCTTTAGCCCATTTGTCTTCTTGAATCTCTCGTAGGAATTCTAGTGTGAACCAATTCATAGAAGATGATGTGTCTGGCTCCATAGAGTTAGGCACGTAGGCTTCCTGGGGAGGTAGGCTCACGTTCTCACTTGCCTTGCCCTTATTTTGAGAGGCGGGTTCCTTTTCTGATTGTGCAATTAGCCTCTCTATTCGTTCTAGTAGTCCATCAAAGTGTAACTGCGTCTTAGCTGAACTAGAGATGTTAAAGAGGCGACTGGCTTCAAACATAGTCTGAGCCAATTCCACCATCTTAGCACAAATTTTTGGTTCGTTCTAGCTCTAGTTCTGCTCTAGGGTAACACTTTTCATGATCAGTTACGTTTGGCCCTTCTTGGATTCTGGCCTGATATGCTCTAAGCATCATGTTTAGGTCCTCGAGAGTGGGATCGGCTAGGACGGATCCTACCCTGGGTGGTGGGTGGGTTAAGGGTGGTGTATTGAAAGGTTGGGGAATGGAAGAAGGTGGATTGGCGGGTAAAGGGAGAGGTGGAGGAGGGGTGGTGTGAGAGTGGTTTTGAGATGCGAGTTCACTTATCTTTGCTTTGGTTTCTCGCAAGCTTTCTTCAAGTTCGCTCATCTTTTTTGCCCATTGCCTTTTCATTCTTTCACGACTATCCTTCCAGGCTCTAGTCCTCTTTTTGGTTATGCTCTCTGTTTCACTCACCTCGGGGCTCTTTTCCTAACCAACACCTTGGTTTTGTTGTAGTGCTTGGGCTCTTGTGATCACTTGCACAGGTGCAGTGGAAGTCACACTCCCTGTGGAGTCTACAACTAACCCAACAACATTGATAGGAGTGATTTTAGGCATGTTATTAGGGTTCTTTGGGCAATCTCGTAGGAGATGCTCTTTCCCGCAGTCTTGACAGAAACCCTGAATTGTTACTGGTTGAGGTTGTGTAGGGGCAAGCAGTGGACAATCACGTATAAGGTGATCTCCCTGACATCTGAAGCATGGTCCTCTAGGAAATGGGAGTCGTACCTGCCTAGGTTGAGGTCTAGAGTTGGGGTTTGTGTACATGACATTGGCATACTCAGGCTCCCCACTATTTTCACTTGGGTCCTCATAATAGTATGACTCATTATGCTCGGGTGACTACATGTAGTAAGCATGTGGGCTATCAATATGTGTGGAGTCAAAACTATGGTCACTTGGATCACTGTCTGATAGCAATGGGGTGACTGGAACTATGGCTCTGTTCGGATTTTCTTCAGTAGATGCATATTTCACTTGGATCACATTGGTTGGAGCAGGGGGTTGCTGTACTAGGACTGGTTGAGGTCTCTGCTGCCCTTGATAAGGTGGCTGATAAGTTTGCTGTGGTCGGTTGTATTGTTGTGGTGAGTACTGATTCTGGTATCTACCCTGTTGTGGATATGGCTGAGGGTAGTTTTGCCTAACAGTTTGTTTGTTATATGGGCAGTCCTGTGCAGTGTGGTTGGTGTACCTTCGCTCTATGGTGCAGTACTGGCTACTAGGATTGCGCCATAATGGGGCATACATTTGCCATATGGTCACCTCCACAAGTGTAGCACCGCTTAGCTGGGGCAAATCTCGGAATTTGTTTGCTAGAGACACCTAGTTTTTGAGCTACCTTCTCTGCAAGTTCCTCAATGGATGTGGATTGACCAGATGTGAGGCTACTAGAGCTATCCGAATCCTTATAGATTTTTGACAGTTCTAACTCCTTGCCTAAATTGTCCTCAATGTCTATGCACATGCGCACACACTCTTCTATAGTTCTGGGGTCCTTCAGATACACATATGACCTAAGCTTGGTGCTCAACAATCCATCTAAGAACAAGGCCACTTGCTTGGCCGGTGTAGGTTACTCCGGCATCGGGCATCTCTCTAGGTATTGCCTAAACCGTCTCCCAGCTAGTCTGACCATCTCTTGAGGTGTTTGCTTGAAGCTATGAATTAGTGAGGAAGTGTTGTGCCTTATGCCACTCTTAGAAAACTCAATGATAAAGGCTTCTAGGAGCTGGTCTATGTTTCTGAAATGCCTCTCGTTCAATGGTTGAAACCACGTGGGGGCAGTGTTCCTAAGGGTTAGACCAAAAGCATTATATTGTGTGAATAGGTCCTCTACATGTTCAGCTTTCAAGACTTGCCTAAACTCTGCCACATGGTCATAAGGGTCACCCGTGCCATCGAAGTAATTCTTCATGGACTTCACCAGTTGAGTTGGCCGCAGGGTCCTAGGGTGTTCTCTCGGCCTTGGCAAAGGAAAATCATCAGCATTTCTTGGGTTTCTTCGGTCTCTAAATCTCTCGGTTTCCTCTCTGTCCGTCCTTGTTCCTCCTTCTTTCTCTTCCCTGGGGGTCGGCAAAGCTTACTTCAGGTCTATCTCTACTTCTATCTCCTTGGACTCCATGAGCCTGGGAGGTCCCGGCTCCTTGGTGACCAAAGGACACATTAGACCTTGGTTGGGGAAAAAAAATTCACCCTTCCATGTGTAGGCATGTCTGCCATGCTTAGTGACCATGAAGATTCTCTCTGATGCATTGTCTAGGTAGGTTACTTTGCCTGGGCTATCAGGGTCTTTAAACTCATAGATTGTGAGGGCACTCACTTCCTAAGGTTGAGCAGATTTATATCTCCAAAAAGCCTCATCGGTTTCTCGGTTTAAAAGCAGATCTATGCTTTTATTATTCTGTGGAATCCACTCTAGAGTCATGATTCTGGTGAAGATAGATTTACCCCGGGGAGTTCTCGGCTCTTTCTCTAAATTTCCTTGCTCTATATCACCCATGTCGGTCTCTGCAATCACATTTCCAAACTCGTCTGTTCTATCAGGAAGAGTGGTGACTACATAAATAGTCCCCTCTTTATCTAGGTATGCTCCATTCTCGAACTTGACTATCGGGTGCTCTAGTCCATGGGGTTGATCCGGGTTCTTAATCTGGACCACAGATCTTCTCAGGCCGTCTTCGTAGATGCGAGCACCTAGACGATTAGTCCTGATATATTCCAATTGAGTGTTGTAAGGTCCTTCTGGCTTTTCTAGGTACGCCACTCCTGAACTACCTACTGGTCTCTCCATGTTATAGGACATCTCAGAATCACTTGTTTCTGATCTGGGAGTGTATGGGTAATCACTCAACTGCTAGGCCCAAGACCTAGCAGTGTGATTGACACTAGCTTCAGAAGATCTGAGGCTTTGTCTGTCTCGGCCTAAGTGTCTGCCTGATCTAAGGTTCATATGCCTGATTTATCTACCCCCTTGGACCCAAGAACACTCTCGTTGCAGGTTAATTTTCACCAATCACCTTGTTCTTTTGAGTTGAATATTATGTTTATGATCTTGTCTGAAATCGCGTCGTCAGGAGTACTTAAGTGAATTTTGTACTTGATAAGTGGTCGACTCTAGTTTACTTTTTGTCCCTTAGGGTTTTTGCACTTAAGACCTACTTAATTTTTGCACTTGGTTGATTAATTCTCTAGGACTTGATTCGTGCCTAACGTTGCCCTAATTAATTACCACACCTAAGTCGTACTTAGCCTAGGCTAGGAATTGACAAAGGAGAGCTGAGAGAACTTCCAACCTTAATCCTCTGGTTGCTCAGATTGCTGCACAAGCCCAGGAAGCCTTCTCCCAAGCTTGGTACTCACCCTTGCTAGCTTGCTTTGGATTGCCTTGAGTGCACACAATGTTCCTGCAAAAGCTCACCAGTTAGTATAGCTCTATTACCACAAGTAATTGAAAGACACACCTCAATATTTGCAGTCCCCCCTGGAGTAACTCACTGTACCCCCTCAATCTAAGGACCACCTAGTCTCACCTAAAGGCCAACTTGACCAAAATCTCATCAATCGGAGTTTGTATGGTGAAGTTATGACCATTCAGGCACTTAGGGGTCCAAACAGGCTCTCAGGGTTCAAGAAATTCCTCCCTGGTTTCTAGGTCTTTTGCCCACTCCTAAGGCTCTTATATCCTCCCAATGTGTCCAAGATTAAGCCCAAAGATACCTCAATTCAGTCAATTAATTTACTCTAAATTTTCATGCGTTAAGCCCATGTATCGCGATAGGTCGGGTCGAGGTGTCGCGATAGGTGGAGGTGTCACGATAGGTCGAGGTGTCGCGATAGGTCGGGGTGTCGCGATACTTGGGAGTGTCGCGATAGGTCGGGTTCGAGATGTCGTGATAGGTGGAAGTGTCGCGATACTCCGAGGTGTTGCGATAGGTCGGGGTGTCGCGATACGTGGGAGTGTCGCGATAGGTTGGGGTCGAGGTGTCGCGATAGGTCGGGGTGTCGCGATAGGTGGAAGTGTCACGACACTTGGGAGTGTCGCGATACTCCGAGGTGTTGCGATAGGTCAGGGTGTCGTGATACTCCGAGGTGTCGCAATAGGTCGGGGTGTCGCGATACTCCGAGGTGTCGCGATAGGTCGGGGTGTCGCGATACTCCGAGGTGTCGCGATAGGTGGGGTCGGTGTGTCGCGATACTCCGAGGTGTCGCGATAGGTCATGAGTGTCGCAATACCTCGAGGTGTCGCGACAGGTCGGGCTATGGTGAATTTTGTGGTTCTGTCTTGTGATCCTAGGTGCTCTCGGCCTGCGCAGTGTCGTGGTGCACTCAGAAACGTGATTAGTCGAAGTTTCCAAAGTGTTGCGATAGCTCGAGCTCAATGCCTTGGGGCCTGTGCAGAAGGATTCTGTACCTACTGAGCTTGCTGGAGATGGTGATGGAGCTGGTACCTGCAAGAACATGCAAAAAAAACACACAACACAAATGCACGCGCTCGCACTCTCTCAAACTCGCACACAACAAATGAGGGGAATGACAAGGAAGAGGGAATATGTAGTGGAGAAGGAGGTGGAGGTGGAGATGAAGAAGGAGGTGGAGATGGAGAAAAATCAGAAATTTACCTACTACTTACCATTCCAACGCGTCCTCTCTACGTCTTACCATCACACGCTCATCCTCAAAGCTCGAATCCCCGGCAATGGCGCCAAAAATTTGGTGTAGCTCAGTGATGAGTAGCACCTCCTTTAATGTCAATCCGGGAAGACATGAGGATGGTATGAAGACCTCGAGCAAGTGAAGGCACAAATGTGTGAGTGCGAAGCACACTAACATGCACACACATACACACACATGCGCACACACAGCAAGAACAAAGAGAGTAAGACAATGGAATCACTTCTATTGCAACAAAGTTCTCATACAAGCTCAAAACTACAAGAAGCTCTCCCCAAAAATGAGCTCTCTAGCTCTATTTATAGTTTTTGACTAGCTTTGGCCCTGTCCAGACCTAGTGTCCGGCCTAGTTAAAAATTAGGTTCCAGGGCTTATTTGAGGGCTCAAACGAGGTCTAAAAAATACGAAAATTGGTAGGCAACTACTTCTAAGGCTCCTCAAGCTCGAGGACTCCTCGGCTTGTACAAAATGGAGCTACAAAAAGGTGAAAATGGTATTTACAGGGGTTTTTAGTGATGAGAATCACTTTTAAATGGTGTAAGGGTTTTGAAAAAAATAAAGGGTTTCCTTAGTGCTCTATCTTCGTGTATGCTCGTACTTGCTTCTTCCCGTAAACTGCCAACAATATACATATACATATACATATACATATACATATACATATACATATACATATACATATACATATACATATACATATACATATACATATACATATACATATACATATACATATACATATACATATACATATACATATACATATACATATACATATACATATACATATACATATACATATACATATACATATACATATACATATACGTATACGTATACGTATACATATACATATACATATACGTATACATATACATATACATTTACATATACATATACATATACATATACATTTACATATACATATACGTATACATATACATTTACATATACGTATACATATACATTTACATATACGTATACGTATACATATACATATACATATACATATACATATACATATACATATACATATACATATACATGTACATATACATATATGTATACGTATACATATACATATATGTATATGTATGCGTATACATATACATATACATATACGTATACATGTGCATATATGCATACGTATATGTATATGTTTATGCATATGTATACATATACATATACGTATACGTATATGGATATGTATATGCATACGTATACATATACATATACGTATATGTATACATATACATATACGTATACGTATATATTTACATATACATATACATATACATATACCTATACGTATGCGTATACATATGCATATAAGTATACGTATACATATACATATAAGTATATGTATACATATACATATAGGTATACATATACACACATATATATATATATATATATATATATATATATATATATATATATATATATATATATATATATATATATACGTATACATATACATATACATATATGTATACATATACATATACATATACATATACATATACATATACATATACGTACACATATACATATACATATACGTACACATATACATATACATATACGTACACATATACCTATACATATACATTTAAGTATACATATACATATATGTACACATATACATATACATATATGTACACATATACATATACATATATGTACACATATACATATACATACACGTACACACATATACATATACATATACGTATTCATATTGTTAAAAGTACTTTTGATTAAGTCCTTTTAATCTCATTTTGGGGTTCTTGGGATGGATAGGGGTCTGATAGTACAGAGGCCCATTTGTAGTTTTCCCAATTCAAGCATTCAATTAACAACTAACTACCTTCCGATTCAACACTTATCATTGCGCAATGTGTCTACTATATGTATCAAGTTGTTACATATTCGCGCAGAACTATTAAAGTGAATCGCAATGTTACGTTAATTAACGATTAATTACTGAACTCAATAAGTAAACAGAGTGCTCAGAATTCTTCAAAGATCGGCAACACAGCATCTCCAAAGCTACCGCCCAGACAGATTGTCTACGATTCCTCGTTGCCTAAAGAATACCGTGCTTGCCTTTTCATTATTCAAAAGAGGGTTACATCTTTTCGCCATGCCTTTTTGGTGCGTGCAAATATAGAAAAATAAAATTACAGAGAGATCCAATCTTGTGGCTATCACTGGCATGCACGGTGGACTCGAACCCAAAAATGAAAATTACATTGAGGCTCATCAATGACTCCCTAGATATACAGAGTTCGAGCTAACTTAAAGGTTCTGGTAATCTTCTATTTTAAAGAATCTAACATTTCTTTTAGAATAGTAGGCTTGATAAGTTGGGCATCAGTTCGGACCGAACTGGCAGTGATAACTTGACTCATTAATGATTCTGTTTGTGTCTGCAAAAATGCTTCCTACAGGTAGAAGTCATTAGCAATGGTAGCATCTTTTCTCAGCTTTATTTCGGCTATCTCTGCATCAATTCTCGAGAGCCTTTCCACTTGAATGCCTAATTGCTTCTTGCGTGGTTCCAGCTCCTCAGTTTGAAACTGCATCGTCTTATAATAGGCTTCTTGCTCTCGTTTAAGCACTTCCATCTCTTTCTTTAATTGTATCGTCCGGCCAATTTCCGCTTCTAAGTCACGGCTTTTCTGAAAAAGTGATGCGGATACTTTCTTTAAATCTTTAGTATTCTGTATAGCCAAGTCTGCCATTTCTTGTTGTCATATTATGGATGCACACCTACTTGAGTGAGGTGGCATCTATGCCACCTCACTCAAGTAGGTGTGCATCCATAATATGACATTTCCTTCCCCTTAAAAGCATTTTTGTCCTCCAAAATGTAAATGAAATGTCCGTAGTGGTAGAAGAAAGTGCTCGGACTCCCCTGAACCCCATGTACTGTATGTACATGGTCATCTCTGTGTGTTGTTTCCACATATCCTTCCCCTTAAGAAGTCTCATATGAGATCATCTCAAAGGTGGGAAACCGTCTGAATGGTGCCTACTATCTCCCATTTACACTCCACTTTCAAAATTATCACTCCCATGGCATACAACATCATCCAAATGACCTAAGTCCATATGATGTATCCTCTATGGAGTAATAATATGTAAAGCAAGTGTAAAAGTGTCAAACTTATAAGCTTGACCGTATCATAATGGAGATGATAAACCATAAAATCCTCCGAAGTATAGAACAAAGTCCCATAACAAGTGATTCCAAACCCATCTAATACTAAATGATAGATTGCCCTCATACCACTCTAGGGCTTCCTAACCTTGAGTGTAATCACAAGTAATAGTTTAATCTAAACTACCTTGCGAACAATGCAAATCGATCATCTAGCTCATAATTTCTTAGTAATAAAATGTAATCTCTACATTTCACCAGCCAATAATTTTTTGGTTTGTCATCCTTAACCTTTGGACTAAATTCTATTGGAAGAGCATCTATTGGCACTAGTGCAAACTCTAATATTTCTCTTCCCTGTAGTTTGCCATATGAATGCAAACAACATTCCCTTTGAGATTCAGATAATCCCTAAGTACCCATCCTTCTAAATGATGTTTACTCATCATACTCATGATGTAACACCAACTAAGAGTTTTTTACCCTAGTAGGTTAGATATATCTCTATCTCCTATAAACCCTAAAGAGAAGAGTCATCAATCTACTCCGAGTCTAACTAATGTCAATAACTAGATTATCTCATCTAGTCAAAGACCATTACTGAAAATAGCATAACTACTTCTCTCTAGAGTTTACAAGTGACACTCAATCTAACCATCATGATTAACTGATCTCCCTCTTGCCTTTGATAGAAGAGTGCCACTTCTATCTAGACAACCTAAAAGTGAGAAAGTGAAACTCTCTCTCTCTCTCTCTATCTCTTTATTCAATCTCTTCTATGGAAAAGAGCTCTAGCAGTGGAACCTATTCCACTCTCCCACATGGCATCATACGGGTATATTTACCATTTGGTAGAAGGGGCATGAGAAATAATCTCATATATAGAGCGACTCTTGAGTCAAGAGCATATGAGAACTTAATGAGAAGCCAACTCGAACGTGGCTGGGCGGCGAACCAAGCAAGATATCTGTGTGTGTTTCGGGAAGAGGTCACGCAAGCTGCGTTTGATTGTGAGAGGAAGGCCCAAAAGGTTTTATATCACTTGTCCTTTCTCCACCAGGGCAAGGTCCGTGCGTGTTTCCTCCAACAAATTTCCGATTGCAACTCGAGCATCTTCTTTATCTTGTACCAATTGTTCCAATTGAGAGATTGACTCCTCGCGAGCAGCAAGGAGAACGTTCTTCTCCTTTAATTCAGCAAGTGCGGTGCCCCTTTGAGCAATCAGATTGTCCCTTTCTGCTAATTGTTCTTGGAGTTGCTGGAGTTGAATCTGTAGTGCGTGATTCTCAGCTTTGAACGCAATTGCTTCTTCTTGACGTGGGACAATATCCGCTTCGAGAAAGTCCCACCTTACTCTGCAACTCCTACTGAATGTTTTGAGTTTCTACCTTCATCTAGAGGGGCAGTCGCTGGGAAAATTGGATAAGAAGTTGGCCCATAGATGCCAATTCTGTGAACATAACTGCTGGAGGGGGAAGAGAAGAAGGAGGTTGTGATGACGAGGCAGAGAGCAGATGAGGGGAGGATGGTGGAGAGTAATAGGGAGAGGATAACGGATGAGTTGATGCCTCACAGATGGGAGTAGAAGGTGCACCAAGAAGAACTTCAATAGGAGCAGGAATGGTAGTTGGCGGAGGAAGAGGTATGAGGGCGGTTGATGCCAAAACTATTCTGGTCTCAATCTTGGTGTCCTCCACAGCAGCTTCGGTAACGGTCTCGGCATTTCCAGTCAAATGCGTGACTGCATCTACTTGGACCATGACTGCATATGCTTGGATCGTGACTGCATTTGCTTGGACGTCAGCAGTTGGTGATGAAAGAGGTTGACAGTCCGTACCCCCAGTAGCTTCCGCTATCTCCTTCACAGCCTCAGCATCCGATTGATGAGATTCTTCCGAGGAGGAGACTTCAGCTGCATCTTCCATGATAGCATCTTGATCCGACTGCTTGAGAGAAGAAGACGGGACGGACTCGACCTGTAAGGAGGTGGCAGTGTCATGGAAGACTTCAACTTCTTGGCCGGCATGTGAGCCCTGTACCTGGCTTTCGGATGGACTAATGCGTCTGCGTTTGCGGTGAAAAAAATGAAGAAAGTCATCATCATCGTTGTCGACCATGTGGATTCTTCATGTCACAGAATAGTATTGGGTGGGGGTTGCACAGCTTGTATCACCGAAAGGAGAAGGGTAAGGAGATGGGGTAAACGAGTGCGAGGAATGTCATGCTTGGCTAACTATTTTGTAACCGCTACACATTCACGACGAATGTGCCTAAAGAAAAAGGAAGTGAAATTGTCCAACCTAGTTTCTTACAGAGTGCAGCTGTTGCAATATTCACTCCAGACCCTCCATCAATTAAAACTTGTGAGATCCTCTGGTTTTTATACCAAACAGTGATCAGCGGTACCGTATGATCCACCGTAGGATCCATTTCGGGTTGTATGGTCGCACTTGTCGGAGTACATGAAGGTCTGGGGCTGACCTGCTATTGGAATTGCTGTCATACACTAGGAACTAGGGCAAGCAACTGTCCTAGAGGCAGTGTGATTGAAGCCTTAGATATAACATCCCATACCTGGTCTGTTTGTGTTGTGGTCATCACCAACTCTAGTTGTTACTCTGACATTGCCGGGGTGGAATACTATGCATTCGGCCTTGCATTTGGCAGAGGATGCTGAGTTACCAGAACTAGGTCAGGGAACACCGTCGGCTCCTTGGTTGTCCATTGACTGGCCTTTGTAAAAATCCATTGTTGCTCATGAATTCCGGGCTCGAAAACTTCAGCTGCTGGTTGCAACTATTTTCCCGATCTTGTCTGTACTACGGCTGCTTATGAATCAATCGAGGAAATATAAATCATATTTGTCATCGGATTTTGTCTTTTCTTTTTTCTTTTGTGATCCTATGCGACTTCTTTACAAAATCTATGAATATGCCCAACCTCGCCACAGAAATGACATCGAGGGGGTGGGAGAGAGGTACTTTCAACCGATGTACCCACATGCCATCGATTTTGATTGAAATTGTTACTTTGCGGACCACAATAGTTCTTGTATCCCTGCAGCTGGTTCGCACGCAACTGGGGCAGTACGTAATGGTTGGTTGGCTGCTCGTGCTCCTGTATTATGGCATTTATTGCCACTCTACTCTGCACCTTTGCATTGTATGCACAGGTTTCTGTTGAGTGCCCTCTCGTGTTACAAATGGCACAATACATTTGGTTGAGAGCACATGTGGAACTAGTGTGACCGGGATTCTTACACTTAGTGCAGTACTCTTGTTTGGACGGATCCTCGGTCACGTTCTTACTTGCTTTCAACCATTCGAGATCCTCTGTAAACCCTCCAACTTTGTGCTCTAATTATAAGGCCATTCCAATGACAGTGTCCAATGTCATTCCGCCCACACATCAAATGATCATGATCTGTTTTAGCTGTGGATTCAATCCATCGATGAACCATTGTGTTATGACATCATCTGGTAGGTTGGCATGCACCGGTGGCAGCTACCGCAAGTGAGTTCTGAATAGTGTCGCATACTCCTGGACACTTTGGTGTGGTTTCTTTCGATTGTTTTGCAAATAGTCAAAAATTTCTGTAGGGTTCTTCTTCAAGCGAAACCTCTGCAGGCATGCGTCCTTCACATCGTCATAATTACCAAAATGATTAATATCATATTCTGTCAGCCACCTCGCTGCTTCATTAACCAGCATTGCCTGAAACACTATGGCCTTATACGCCGGATCTGGTGGGTGGCTCAACACTGCATAACTGATTTCGAATGTGCGAACATGTGCATCGGGGTCATCCCTCGGAAATCCACCAAATTTCGTATAAGTCACTCCGGTTGAGACAGGTCGAGGTGGAATGACTGGTTGTGGCTGTTGTGGAACGACTAGTTGTGGCTGCTGTTGTTGTTGCTGCTGAAACTACGGTTGTGGCTGTGGTGGTGTTTGTTGTTGTTGCTATGAGCCACTCGTGGTGCTATTGTTGCTGGCGTTGTTGTTCCCTGAATTTTGGGGAGGTGTCTCGTGAACTTCCTGGACTAGAGGGCCAACCTACTCATTTCTGGTCCAAAACTATCGTCAAACCGATTGCTGAACACCGAGTCTAGCAGCCTTCCCTCAACTTTGGTGTCAAAATTAGGTAGACTTGCACCGAAAAGTGGTGAACGTAATAAGTGTCCACCAGGCAGCATCGTAGTGTCACCGAAAAACTTCAAATTGCCACCAAGTGATACCGAAACTCACCGAAGTCTCACCGGGCCAGACTACACTATCACTGGAAACGTTCTCACCTGGTAACGCGAACCTATTACTGAAAATGACCGAATTCTGACCAGATAGTGTGGAACTATCTCCGCATTGCATCTCTGTACAACCAGAAATCGCCGTATCTTCTCCAAACGGTACCGGCCTCACACTGGAATTCACCGGAATCTTGTCATGTACTATCGAACTACCCCCGAAATCGTTGCTCGTTGGTTGTGCCGAGCCTTCTGCAACTGGACTTAACTGTCCTGTACATCTACCACCAAGGGGTGTTCCTAATAAGTTTGGAACTGACCAGGGATGTTGATCTGGGTGGCATTTAGGATATGATTCACCGAAGTGTGTTATCGGCATATATCAAAGAATTCTTCAACAATCTTTAATCTTCTGTGCAACCAACGACTCCATTTCCCACAAACGGCGCCAACATTAAAAGTACTTTTGGTTAAGTACTTTTAATCTCATTTCGGGGTTCTTCGGATGGACACGGGTCTAATAGTACAGAGGCCCTTTTGTAATTTTCCCAATTCAAGCATTCAATTAACAACTAACTACCTTCTGATTCAACACTTATCACTCCGCAATGCATCTACTATATGTATCAAGTAGTTATGTATTCACGCATAACTATTAAAGTTAATCGCAATGTTACGTTAATTAACAATTCATTACGGAACTCAATAAGTAAACACAGTACTCAGAATTCTTCAAAGATCTGCAACACAGCATCTCCAGCGCTACCACCCAGACAGACAGTCTGGCGATTCCTCGTCGCCCGAAGAATACCGTTGTCGGGATGAAATCTCGCAGGGAGTGTGCACTGAGTTTTTTTCAAAAGTTCATTGTTTTTGAGTTTTTGTGTGATGTTTTGATCGAGAGAGTGGTATATTTTGTACATATTTTGGCCAAATTAATTGATTGTGTGATGCGAAAACAATTTTGAGATGTGTGTTAGACCCGTGTATATAAACAACAGACATTAGACCCATAAAAACCTAGGTTTGACCCTTCAAAACCCCTAAAAATATGGTTTTACCCCCTGAAAATCGGACTTGAATCGTTGGAAACCTTTAGAGTTTAGGCCAAATTTGTAAATAAACCCGTGAATTGGTGAGTTTGAGATGATTGTGAGCAAACCCCGAATTTGCCTGGCCAAAATCCGTAGCTTAGACCCTTGAAAATGGTGTTTATCCTCGCCCAAACCCTTAGATTAATTAATTTGTATATACAGTGTGAAACCAAAACTAAAATAAAAAAGGAGAAAAATAAGGAAATAGAAATAAGTGATGTGATTTTCCAATATTAGTAAATGAACATGCAAGAGTTCCGGAAATAGAAATTTAGATAAGGAGGTTAGAAGATTCTAGAGAAGTCTAAGAGATGGGGAAACCTATAAATAGGTGCCCAGACATCTTTTATTTCCCTCCGTCGAACTTCTTGGTGAATCTTCACTTTCAGGTTTGTGTGGAATTTGGAGTAAAGAGCTACAAAGTGAGGACTTGAAGAAAAGCTTGGATCGAAGAAAAGTGAAGAAAAGATTAAATCGCAAAGACCAGAAGACAAAGATCGAGGGTGACTTCCTGCACTGTAGCGGGAGGCCTACATCATATCTTCCCGACACCGCACTGTAGGGGCGGCATTTATTTTTATTTATCTGTTCCGCACTGTAGCGGATTTTTGTATCAGAGACCCGCACTGTAGCGGGCATCACTGTATCATTCAGATTTAATTGTATCATCGAGTTTGTATACACACTGACCCAGTGATTTCGAGAATCAGTGCTGTATCTGATTTGTCTCTTTCTCGACGCCTACGGTCGTGTACCCACGCACGTCTCGACACTTCCAAGGGGCAAGGGTCCCACGCGTACGAGGATCGTGCACGCTCCAGAGAGCACAGGCGAGGCGCCCAGCGCGCAGACGCCGCTCACAGGACAGCGGGAACGGCGCACTAGAGCGGGGCCTGATCCAACCCCAGGCGCTGGCTTCCCGCCACGACCTCCTTCTTCCCGACACCTGAACTCGACGTGAAGCGAGGTGGTTGCTCGGTGATCCTCATCGCGTCACCTACTCCTTGAGGAAAGAGACAAGAACCTCGGCATCGGACATAGATTTCAGGTACTAGCATTTCAAGTTATTTGAAATTTTGCATTGCTTCACATACACTACTGAAACAGAAAGATTGTCTTGCTGCTTGAGTTTGAGCATCCACACTTTGCATTAGTTTAGTCCATACGTGTGAGCACTTTTTTTTCTTGCTAAGACTAGGGATTTACTGATTTTATAGCTTAGACAGAACATTAGAAAAATTATCACAAAAAGGGGGAAAATACATTGAAATCCTGGGAATCGAAGAAAGGACAGTTCAATTAGACTTTGGCCTAGGCAAATCAGAGAGCTTAGACTGACCTTTACCTCCTGGCTCGTGACTCATCAAGCCTCTTCTCTGATCTCTACTCTGAGCTTAGAGAGATACTTGAACCACTTACACTGGACCTTGTGCTACATTCTAGGATAGAGCAGAGAAGAGAGATGGAGGATATATTCAAGGAAATGGTAACAGAGAAACAAGGGGCCCGCGTAGTCCAAGCGGTATTGAGAGAAAAAGGAAAGTTTACAGGCTTGAACGTAACCGAGTACCTAGATGTTTTTGAGGAACAGGCACGGATTTATGGTCTACCCGAAGATGTATTTACACATTACTTCACACGGGTAGTATCAGGATCCATTTTAGCCCCTATTACAGCACATATAGCAAAGCCTTGGGCCGAATTGAGAAAAGAATTGCATAAGTTGTTTTATTTAGAAGACTTTTCCCAACACAGTAGAGAAGGGTTCTTGCGGTCGATAAGCTCTCCGAAGCCCACTACATCCCTCACTCAACTTTTGAATGAGTTCTTGAGAAGATATGAACAACTTCCACAGGCCGATTTAGATGCTTTGAAACCTGACCTAGTTATATCTTTCCTTAGGATCTTAAGTCTTGAAGATAGGACTGAGGTCGAAAGGAGGATTGAAGAGCCTGGGAAGAGATTTGGATTGACTGAAGATTGGGGTGTAGTGAGGAGAGAGGTAGAAGCGGTTGCCCAAATGAGGCAACGCCAGGCGGTGGTATACGATAGACCTGCAGTGGTAACACCACAACCGCCTAGGGTCCGCTTCCAGTGATCCCGAACGTGCCTGCAGCATCGGCTTTTGCTAATGTTGCATCCACTTTGCGATCGCCAATGGAGCTACAGGTTGAGATTCTCAGTCGACAGATAGAGAATCTTATTACGATGCAAGCGTCTATGTCAAAAGAAATGGCGATTATTCACAATAAAGTTAATTCTATGGGATATCAGGACCCCACTCCTCCTCAGGCGAGTACGAGTTATGTAGATACATTACAGAGAGGCACTATGCCCATTCCAAATATGCAAGGCTATGTGATGCCACAGCCTGCACCTCTAGTGCAGCCTGTTGCCCAACAGATACCTACACCACCAGTGCAAACCACATTTCAAAGAAACACTGGACCTTTTGAGAGACGAGCGACTGGTGGGTTTGGAGGGGCTAAGAGATGCGTATGGTGTGATGCACAAGAGAATTTTTCATATGCCTGTGAAGAGCTTAAGCTAGCAAAAGAGCATCAACTGGTGATAGATATCGATAAGAAGTTATGTGACTTCAGGACCCACCTTCCTCTACCTGTGAATTGGGGAAAGGGGGGAATGAAGAAGTTTTATGAAGATTTATCTGGCAATAATGCAAGTACATCAGCTGCACGATTAGAACCTGTTGAGGAGGAAGATGAAAAAGTGCCTAGACCTCGACCCCAAAAAAATTATTCCATTGAGGCTTTAGTGAGGGCTAGGGATGCAATTATGCAGAAGACTGCCTGGAAGTCTCTTGTTGAAGAATCCTCGGTCTATTCCCATATAGCCAATGTGGAGGAAAAGAGGAAAAGGGATTAGAGTCAGGAAGAGACTGAGCCTGAAAGAAGAGTGACTAGAAAGCAAAGTCAAGAGGCCGAAGAAAAAGCTAAAGAGCCAGAGAAGAAAGTTCAGTTTAAAGAGCCTGTAGCTACTCAGGCAGAGGCAAAGAAGAAAGAGATAAGAGAGGGAAAGAGGCCGGCTGGGCCAACTAAGATTCAAGAACTGACTAAAGAGAAAGAGAAAGAACCTGAACCGGTTGAAAAGAAAGATGAAATTCAAGAAAGTATTCAAGAGGCTGACAAAGAAAAGAAGAAGAAAAAGAAGAGAACTCCAAAGGCTGTATTAATTTCTAAGTTGGAAAGGAAAAATGATGCAAGAGAGATATTAAATGACATTTTACTGAAGAGCCAAGTGACCATGTCCTTGGAGCAGGTCTTCTCCATAGCGAAGCCTGAGTTCAAGGACAGTTTTATAAGGCTGGTTAAGAGAAAGAGGTTTCCACTACCTGAAGATGTAGAGATGGAAGAAGCACCTGAAGATATTCAAGTGACAAATGAAGCAGTTACATTCAGTGATACATCTGATGATGATGATGATGAGGTTGCCAGGTGTCATAAGAATTCTCTAGGTCCTATCATACCTGATGATGAGATGAGAAAGACGGAAAGTGAATTTAGCAGGACATTTTGGGCAAGAGGAACTCCAGAGATGAAGATAAAGTGAGGGAGCAACGAGGAGTCATGTTTTGCTCTGGCTTTGATTGACTCAGGATCAGAGATAAATGTGATTTCTAAGAAGCTCTATGATAAGTTTAGGTGGCCGATTGATAAAGATCATGGATGGAGGATGAGGACAGCGGATCATGGTTCAAGAGCACTACTTGGGGCATGCGCCTTTGTGCCTGTGACCATAGGTGGGATTTCTGAGGAATTTCACTTCTTCGTCCAGGACCATTGTTCATATGAGGCTATCCTTGGGCAGCCCTTTATAGCTGAGGTAAGAATGGAGACTAAGGCCATGGATGATGGATCTACCTATGCAAGAATCCGTTCTAGATCTGGCCTTTATTCTTTGCAAGTGATGATTGTGTGTCCAAATCACTCCAGGAATAGAAAGAATATAAGAAAGAAACCTATTAATTCACATGACCATGATGAGTGTATGCCTGTTGGAGAGTATGGAGCTTCTGCTGATCAAAATTTTTGTTAGGATCCACTGTTGAGCGAGACACCAGTGGGAGTTGGTTTGATGTCTCGCATGACTTTGTACATAGTTTTGAAAATTTATTCATCTGCATTCAAATTGCTATGCTTACAGAAAGAAAATGTTTCAAATAAATTCAGAAAAGTTCATGAGAGATACTATAAGCATTTAGGAATGATGTTACCTGATGAGAAGATTGAAGATTTGATCCAGTTGGAGAGAAGTTCGACTACTGTGGAAGAGCTTGAGAAGGCATTTGACAGAAATGAGAAATCAGAAATCATTATGCTCAGCTCTATCCAAGAGTATGAGATGATTAAGGAGTTTATGAAAGAGTATGAAGTGAATGTAAATACGAAGTATAAGACTGTGGATAAGAAAGTGAAGCCTATAGCTCAGCCATTGCCAGAAGATAGCCATGAAAAGTATCTGCGAGTGTCAGATGACCCTATGCTGAGACGAAGAGAGCTCATAGGGCATCATTTTACTAATGAGACTATTAAAGAGATCAAGTTTGGAGAGAAACCATTCCTGAGAGAAGAAGAGAAAAAGAAATTTATTGAAGCCATCAAGAAACACGAAAAAGCGTTTGCACTTTTCCCACATGAGATAGGTTGTGCAGACCCGAAACAAGTATCTCCCATGATTATCTTTACAGTGCCACATATACCATGGAATATCCGGCCTATACCAGTCCCAAAGGCTCACTTACCTGAGCTGATGAGGTTGCTGAAGGAAAAGATTTCCATGCGGATATTGGAACCCTCCTCGGCTCCATATTCAAATAGGTGGTTTACTGTGCCTAAGAAAAATGGGAAGCTTCGTTTCATTCAGGATCTACAACCTGTGAATAAAGTCACAATTAGAAACGTAGGGACAGGACCCATACTGGATGAGTTTGCTGAAGCGTTTGTTGGGCATTCCATCTACTCTATGGGAGACCTATATTCAGGTTATGACCAGTTTCAGTTGGCTATGGAGAGTAGAGACATTACGACCATGAGGACTCCACTGGGCCTTGTACGCATATGTACTTTGCCGCAGGGAGCGACGAATTCTGTGGCTCACATGATGAATGCCATGAATCTGGTTTTACGAGACTTTATACCATCTGTAACTATGCCATTCATTGATGATGTTCCGATAAAGGGATGTGAGGAAAGAGTGAAAGATGTGAGTTTAGATACTTCAGGATGTAGAAAGTTTGTGAGAGATCATATTGCTGATTGTGAGAAGATCTTTGAGAGGTTTCAAGATGTGGGGCTAACACTTTCTTTAGAGAAATCGGTTTTTGGCATTGATGAGGTCCTCATTGTAGGACATCTGTGTGGACATTATGGCCGCAAGCCGTACCCGCAGAAAGTTGAGGCCATTAGCAGGATCTCTGAGGTGTGTCGTAATGTCAGTGAGGTGAGAAGGTTTCTAGGAGCCTATGTATTCTATGTGATATGGATTCCTCACTTTGCTCACGTTGCGAACCCCTTATATGATCTGTTGAGAAAGAGAAAGAAGTTTGTATGGACAGAGAAACAGTCGAGAGCTATGCGTAAACTGAAGCAGCTGCTAATTGAAGCTCCAATTGTGAAGCGTGTTGACTATTCAAGTCAGAGACCTATCATTTTGACCGTTGATACCAGTCCTATTGGCATAGGCTGGGTCATAGGGCAAGATGATGATGAGGGGCAGAGATATGCAGTGCGCTTTGGTGCTAAGATCCTACATGATACCCAAAGAAAATATCCTCAGATTAAGAGAGAGTTATGGGGATTAGTGACTGCTTTAAAGAGCGATAAAGAATATTTCATTGGTGCGAATGTGATAGTTGAGACTGACTGTCTTCCAGTGATTGGCATGATTGCAAATTGTTCATCTCCGGATATTGCTATGCTTAGATGGATCTCTTATATAAAGTTTATAAATCCTGCATTTGTACACATAGCTGGGAAGTCGAACACAGTTGCTGATATGCTTTCAAGAGCGAAATTTGATGATGAGTCTGATGACGATGATGAGGTAGAAAGGGATACACATATGATGAGATACGATTCATTGGTGTATGTATATGAGCAGTTGTTGGCAGTAGCCTTGGTACACCAGGACGTACAAGACATGAAAGTCAAAGAAGGGAGTCAGAGCGAAGGGACAGCACAAGCAAACAGGGCAGTCAAAGAAGATCTGGCAAGTAGGCCAATATTTTTTCAAGACATTAATGCAAATCAAAGAGATGGACATGCAGGGAGGAAGAGCAAGTAGGGAGCTCGAAGATATGTATGGCAGATCACTAGAAGAAATCCCTACAACAACAGTGATTTTTATCACTAACAATCATTGTAAATATCATTTCACCTTTTTGTAGCTCCATTTTGTGCAAGCCAAGGAGTCCTTGAGCTTGAGGAGCCTTAGAAGTAGTGGCGTACCAATTTTCGTATTTTTTAGATCTCGTTTGAGCCCCCAAATAAGCCCTGGAACCTAATTTTTAACTAGGCCGGACACTAGGTTTGGACAGGGCCAAAAGCTAGTCAAAAACTATAAAAAGAGCTAGAGAGCTCATTTTTGAGGTTAGATTGTAATTGAAACGAACTTGTAAGAGCATTTTGAAAGTAATCTAAAAGCTCCATTGATTCTCACTCTTTGTCTTGCCGTGTGTGCTCGTGTGTGTGTATGTGTGTGCATGCTAGTGTGCTTCTCACTCACGCACTTGTGCTGCCACTTGCTCGAGGTCTTCATACCATCCTCACGTCTTCCCGGATTGACATTAAAGGAGGTGCTACTCATCATTGAGCTACACCAAAATTTTGGCGCCGTTGCCGGGGATCGAGCTTTGAGGACGAGCGTGTGATGGTAAGACGTAGAGTTGACGCGTTGGAGTTGTAGGTATTTTCTTCACTCTCATCGATCTTCTTTTACTTTTCTCACCATCTTCATCACCATCATCATCATCACCATCTCCCACGTCCATCTCCATCATCGCGAAATTTCAGTTTTTTGACTATATCCCCATCTCCACCTCATTTCCCTCATTTCACTTGTGAGAGAGAGCGAGAGAGCGAATTTGCATGTGTTGTTTTTGCATGTTTTCTGAGCTGTCTTGCAGGTACAGGCTTCTTCATCATCCCCAGCACTCTGCGCAGGTACGGAAATCTGAGTAATTGTCTGTGTGTCGTCGAGCTCTGTCAATCGCGACCGACTGAAAACTTGCTCTAATTGCTAAACAAAGTGCATATCCATGACCTACAGGCCTAGAGCTTCCCAAAAATGTGTTTAGTTTTTTGAAATTCCACAGATTTCTGTCAATCGCGATCGCTCTGTCAATCGCGATCGACAAACCACGACAGACAGATCTGTCAATCGCGATCGACACGTCAATCGCGACCGACAGCCCACGACGGCTCTGTCAATCGCGACCGACAGAGTGAACGACCGATTGACCACGACCGACTGACCATACGCGTGACACGTGTCAATCGCGATCGAGTCATCAATCGCGATCGACTCATCAATCGCGATCGAGTCATCAATCGCGATCGACTCATCAATCGCGACCGACACAGTCAACGATTGTTTGACCATGACGGACAGACCACGATCGACTCATCAATCGCGACCGACACGGTCAACGACTGTTTGACCACGATCGACAGACCCTCGCGACCGACCTGTCAATCGCGATCGACTCATCAATCGCGACCGACAGAGTCAACGACGCTTTGACCACGATTGATTGACTTTTCGGCCACGTGTCAATCGCGACTGACCAGTCAATCGCGACTGACAGCCACGACGGACCTGTCAATCGCGATCGACACGTCGATCGCGACTGACCTGTCAATCGCGACCGACAGACTTTGCGAACGCATTAGAAGGGCAAATTAGGTCAAATTTTCAAGGCAAAATTATTGGTCTAAATTTTGATTGAGTGTGGGACAAACACTAGGGTGTAGTATTGCATCGCGAGGCCGTGCCACAAGTTACTCGAGTAATCCTGTTTGACTGTTAGCTCGCTTTGAATCCTGATTTAACCCCTTAAACCCTGAACAGTCATAACTTTTTCATATGAAATCCAATTTTTGAGCTCTTGGGCTTGTTGGAAAGCTCTTGGGCGTTGATTTTCAGAGAGGGTATTTTGAAGTTGACCATACCCAGGGGGATCAAAGTCAGGGGTCTTTAGAATTATTTTCCTAAAAGTCACAATGCAAATGTGTGTTTATGTTACATAAATGCAAGTGGTTGGTTTTGCACTTTGGATATAAGCATTGAGCTAACCGTGGGACTTTTATAGGTCCATTGAGAGCAACTTGGAGCATACAAAGCAAGGTTTCTTTGCAAGCTTGAGAACCGGGTTCTTGAGCACCTCAAAGCAAGGGATCAACAAGTAAGGTTGGAATATTCTCAACTCCCTCTGTCATTTACTGGCTCAAGCTAAGAACGATTAGTGATAGGAGTAAGTCAGGTCGACGGTAGGCAATTAACAAGTTGAAGACTACCTAGAAACTCAAGTCCAAGATAAAAACATAATCTCTGTACTGTCGATAACCTTAAGGTAAAGAACCTAACCGGGAACGATCAACCTGAAAGTGCGCAGAACATTCAAGTATTCCTGACGACGAAATATCAGACAAGACCTTAAACATGAGAAATAACTAAAAAGAATCAAGTGACTGATACCAATTGATCGGCAACATGGTTGTACTCTGGAAAAATTGGGCTAATCAGTTGGGCATATGAACCTTAGATCAGGACGACATCTAGCAAGAGAGAGACAAAGCCTTAGGTCTTCAGAGGCTAGTGTCAATCACACTGCAAGGTCTTGGGCCCAGCAGTTGAGCCACCACTCGAACTACCCTAGCTCTGAGACCAGTGAGTCAGAAATGTCTCAAGGCATGGACAGACCTACGGGAAGTTCAGGAGTGCCTTATTTGTATAGGGTAGAAGGCCCTTACAAAACACAGCTGGAATATCTTAGGACCAACCGATTAGGTGCTAGCATCTATGAGGACGGCTTAGGAAGATCTGTGGTCCAGATTAAAAACCCTGATCAATCCATTGGACTAGAACACCCAGCTGTCAAGTTTGAAAACGGTGCATACCTGGACAAGGAAGGAACCATATACGTAGTCACCAGTCATCCAGATAGGACAGATGAATTTGGAAATGTAATTTCAGAAGCGGACTTAGGTGACTTGGAACAAGGAAACATGGGAGTGGAACCTAGAACCCCTCGAGGTAAATCAGTTCTCACTAGGATTATCACGCCTGAATGGGTCCCCCAAGACAACAAGAGCATAGAGTTGCTCCTCAATCGAGAAACTGATGAAGCCTTTTGGAGGTATAAGTGTAATCAGCCAACAGACATAGGAAATATCATGATCTATGAGTTTAAGGATCCGGAGAGCCCAGGCAGAGTGACCTACCTCTTCAGAACGGATCTTTATGGTGACAGAAAATGATAGGCATGCCTACACTTGGAAGGGTGAATTTATTTTCCCCCAACCAAGATCAAATGTATCCTATGGTCACCCTGGGGCTGGAACTTCCCAAGCTCATGGTACGCAAAGAGATAGAAGTAGGGATAGACCAGAAGTAAGTTTCGCCAACCCCGTGGGCAGAGAAAGAACGAGAACAGAGACGAATAGGGTAGAACCTGAAATGCATAGAGCCCACAGGAACCAAAGAAATGTAGATGGATTTCCTCTGCCGAGGCCTAGAGAGCACACAAGAACTTTGAGACCCACCCAGCTAGTTAATTCCATGAAGAATTACTTTGACGGCACAGGAGATCCCTATGATCATGTGGCGGAGTTCAAGCAAGTCTTGAGAGCTGAACAAGTGGAAGATCTGTTCACGCAGTACAATGCCTTCGGTCTAACCCTTAGGAACACGGCACTTACATGGTTTCAGCCATTAGATGAGCGTCAGTTCAGGAGCATAGACCAACTCCTAGAGGCCTTCATTGTAGAGTTCTCTAAGAGCGGCATAAGACACAATACCTCCTCACTGATTCACAGCTTCAAGCAAACCCCTCAAGAGACTGTGAGACTTGCAGGAAGAAGATTTAGGCAATACCTTGAAAGATGTCCTATTTCGGAGCTACCCACATCTGCCAAACAAGTAGCCTTATTCCTTGACGGATTGCTGAGTACAAAATTGAGATCCTATGTGTATCTGAAGGACCCTAGGACCATAGAAGAGTGTGTGCGCATGTGCATTGACATTGAAGATAATCTAGGGGACGAACTAGAGCTTTCCAAAATCTACAAAGATTCAGATAGTGCATCTAGTCACTCTTCCACGCAGTCCACATCAATTGAGGAACTTGCCGAAAAGGTAGCTCAGAGATTAGGTGTAACTAGCAAACAAATCCCAAGGTTTGCCCCTGTGAAAAGATGCTATACATGCGGTGGTGACCATATGGCGAATGTCTGCCCTATTATGGCTCAACCCCAAGTAAACCCTAGTAGCCAGTACTGCACCATAGAATGGAGATACACCAATCACACCGCACAAGATTGCCCATACAACAAGCAGGCAGTTAGGCAACCCTACCCGCAGCCCTACCAACAAGGCAGATACCAAAACCAAAATCCACCACCACAATATGCTAGGCCCCAACAAACCTACCAACCACAATATCAGGCCCAACAGAGACCCCAACCGGTACTAGCTCAACAGCCCCCAAACCCCGCTAACGTGATTCCAGTAAAGTATGTGTTGCAGAAGAAAACCTGAATAGGGCCATAGTACCAGTAACCCCATTGATCTCAGAAAGTGACCCAAGTGACCATAGCTTTGATTCTACACACGTAGATAGTCCCCAGGCTTACTACATGCAGTCTCCAGAACATGGTGAGTCTTACTATAGTGAAGAACCAAGTGAACCTAGTTGGGAGACAGATTACACGAACGTCATGTATACAAACCCCAACCCCAGGCCTCAACCTAGGCAAGTAAGACCTCCATTCCCAAGAGGACCGTGCTACAGATGCCAAGGAGATCATCTCATTCGTGATTGTCCCTTGCCCCCACCTACACAACCCCAGTCAGTGACTATCCAAGGTTTTTGCCAAGATTGTGGAAAAGAGCATCTTTTGCGAGATTGCCCAAAGAACCCCAATAATATGCCAAAAATCACTCCTATCAATGTGATTGGTTTGGTTGCAGATTCCTCAGGAAGCGTCACTTCCACTGCACCAGTGCAGGTAGTCACTAGAGCTCAGGCATTGCAGCAAAACCAAAAGACAAACCAGGATAAGAACTCAGAGGCTAGTGAAACCGAGAGCATAACAAAGAAAAGGACTAGAGCATGGAAAGATAGTCGGGAAAGAATGAAAAGACAATGGGCTAAAAAGATGAGTGAGCTTGAGGAAAGCATAAGAGAAACCAAAGCTAGGATAACTGAAATCACCTCTCAAACCCCCTCTCACATTACCCCGCCTTCACCACTCTCGTCTCCATCCGACCCGCCACCTTCCAACCCACGCCATGCGATTTCACCACCCCCTAGAGTAGGATCAGTATTAGCTGATCCCACTCCTGAAGACATAGACATGATGCTCAAAGCATATCAGGCCAGAATCCAAGAAGGGCCAAACGTCACGGATCATGCCAAGTGCTATCCTAGAGCTGACCTAGAGATAGAAAGAACCAAACTGTGCGCGAAAATGGTCGCATTGGCTCAGACTATGTTTGAAGCCAGTCGCCTTTTCAATTACTCGGGCTCAGCCAAAACGCAATTACACTTGGATGGATTCCTAGAGAAGTTAGAGGAAATAATTGCAAGATCTGCCAAGGAAGAAAAAAATCAAGAAAAAGATAAAGCAAGCAAAAACATGAATCATTCCCCATCGGAAGTGTATGTGGCCAATTCCACTAAACCAGACAACTTTCCCTCCTCAGAAAGAATAGAGAGGCTAATCGCACAATCAGAAAAGGAACCTACCCCTCAAAGAAAAGAAAGGGTAAGAGAACGGAAAAGCCAGTCTCTTCAGGAAGCCCACGTGCCTTTCCAAGAAACTTATCTTCCCCCCCAAAGGTCACAGGAGCCTCCCTTGAAAGCTTATGTACCCCCACAGGTAACCCACATTCCTTCCCAGAGAGCGTATGAGCCTGTTCGGAAAAGTAATAGCATAAGTAATCCTCCCCAAGAAGCTTGTGCTCCAGCTATATATGAGAACGAGGAAAGAGCCAATGATAGAATAAGCCCTCCTTCCCAGGTAGCATATGTACCTAATTCTACAGAGCCAGACACTTCTTCTTCTATGAATCGGTTTGCACCAGACTTCCTACGAGAGATTCAAGAAGACAAATGGGATAACGAAAGCGAGGTCGCCCCTCCTTTTGAACTTGTGGACGATGCACACGACCAATTCCCACAAGACATCCCATCAATTTACGGGGAACATGAGAGTACTCAATCTCACGAGAGATTGGACTTTGAGTCTAATTCCATACAAGAGCTACCCCACTTCACAGGCCCATGGGAAGCAAAGTCCACATGTATGAGAGCACCCACAGTCATGGTAAGGAACGACGACTCAGTCATACCTAGGAACACAGAGGTAGTGAAGAACACTAACGTGCAGTGTAATCTCAAGTTAGAAGAGCTACTCAAGGTTAGACCTGAATTATGGAAACGTGTAGCCAAACAAGTACCAGAGATAGCAAAACCTCGTTCCCAGGTAGGATCCCATAGGACAGTGCCAGAAATTCCCTTGGATAAGATAGGGGATATGTGTGAAGGTGAAGAAGGAAACACCTATCTTCCCATCACCTACCAGGACTATACCACGAAGGCAATTTTGGACTCAGGTGCAGGAGTTGCAATTGCCACCACCTCCTTATGGAAGCGTTGGGGCAAGCCGGCACTCAGGCCAACGAGAATGAAATTGCAGATGGCCGATGGTCATATTGAGAGACCCTTAGGATTGCTAGAAGGAATAACTCTCACCACTTGTGGTGTCGAGTTTGAGCATAGCTTTGCCATATGTGACTTCAACAAAAATCATGCCTATGAGATGATTTTGGGAAGACCATTCATGCGACAGTTGCAAGTGGTACAGGATTGGGGAACCAATTCTTTGTACCTAGAGCACT
Organism: Ceratopteris richardii; assembly: GCA_020310875.1. Classification (NCBI taxonomy): domain Eukaryota; kingdom Viridiplantae; phylum Streptophyta; class Polypodiopsida; order Polypodiales; family Pteridaceae; genus Ceratopteris; species Ceratopteris richardii. The sequence goes on along the minus strand of CM035436.1, from coordinate 148,452,264 downwards.
TGGGTGTTACAACCAAAGTCAATCTCAAGGATTATTCTCATCGTGATGTCCCTCCTATCCAATGGAATCCCATCCATAGAGCCAAAGATGATACAGAATCGGTGCATTCCATAGGGTCTGGATCCTCATGGATGCATGAAGACACCCACTTATGGATGTGCAAAGTAGCAGTAGAGGAAGAGAAGAGAGAAAAGGCCAGAGAAATAGGTGCAAACGAAACTCATAGACCCGTTCAAGACCCAGCCTATGCACCTGTAGTTTTTCCAGACGAAGAATTTGAACCTCACGGTTGGGCAGAAATTTTGGCAACAATGGATGTAGCCATCAATGAAGAACAATGGACACCTCACTGTGATGAGGATGGCTATGACATTTCAGTCTTCTCCATAGAGCCAATCATGGGAGAGGCAGTTTTAGAAGAATGCGAACCTAGCCCTGATGCATTTGAGGATGCAAGTGACTCCGATCTAGAGTCAATCATTATGGACCCACCATTTGCATCAGATGAAGAATACTTCCATGAAATAGAATTTCAACCCCAGAGGCATGGAGAGGTTACAAATGATGTAAGATTAGCAACGCATATGACCCCTAAGGAAGGAGGAAAGAAACGAAAGAAGAGAGAAGCCTTACCAGAAGAGGAAGAATCTTTGTTTGAGGTCCCAGAAAATTTTAAGAAGTATGAGATAGATGACAGGAGAGTCATGATAAGAATGCCTAAACGAGAGGCACAATCAGGAGAGGCCTATGATAACAAAGAAACCACCAAGAAAATAGTAGTGGCCATAGAAGAAGGAGAGGAGAGGTGCACGTATATAGGCCATGACCTGACAGAAGAAGAAGAGCATGAATTGATTGCCTTGCTAAGAGAATACAGAGATGTATTCGCTTGGAGTTACAAGGATTTGAAAGGGGTTGACCCGGACATATGCTCACACACTATTCCCATGACCTCAGATGCTAAACCCTCTAAGCAAAAGCCTTATACATATAACGATAACTATGCTGCTAAGATCAAGGAAGAGATAGATAGATTGGTCGAAGCTGGATTTATCTATGAAATTGAGCACACTGAATGGGTATCCCCCATCGTAGTGGTGCCCAAGAAGAATGGCAAGCTGCGTGTGTGCATTAACTTGAAAAAGGTTAATGGCGCCAGAATCCGAGATAACTATCCGCTTCCCATCACAGAGCATCTCTTAGAAAGAGTGGCAGGCAAGGAAGTGTACAGCTTCCTTGATGGATTTTCGGGCTACAACCAAGTAGCCATAGCTCCAGAGGATCAGCATAAGACAGCCTTTGCCACAGAATGGGGCATTTTTGCTTTTAGAGTAATGCCATTTGGGCTTACCAATGCACCCGCGACCTTCCAGAGGCTGATGTGCCATGTGTTTAAGGAGTTCTTGAGGAAGAGTTTAGAAGTCTATGTTGATGATCTTTGTGCTCATTCCAATGTTAGACAAACCCATATTCCTGAACTCAGACAAATCTTTGACAAATGTAGAGACTATCAAGTCTGCCTGAACCCAGAAAAGTGCGTTTTTATGGTCCGGCAAGGCAAGATTCTGGGACACATAGTGTCAAAGAATGGCATATCTACTGACGAAGAAAAGGTGCGAGCCATAGCAGAGCTACCTAGGCCAAAGAATGTCAAGGAAGTACAAGCTTTCATGGGGCATTGTGGTTATTACCGACGATTTATACACATGTATGCTGTCATTGCAAAGCCCATGTACGGACTTCTGACAAACTTTGAGTGGACGGATGAATGTGAGAATTCCTTCCAGGAGCTTAAACGAAGATTATGTTCAGCACCAATCTTGACCACACCAGATTGGAATAAGCCATTCCATGTTCATGTGGATGCATCCAATTATGCCATTGGATGTGTGCTTGCACAACCTACTGGTGAAGGTAATATGGATCTTCCAATTGCCTATGCCAGTAGACAATTGAATGCGGCTGAACGGAATTACACCACTACGGAGCGAGAAGGATTAGGCATGGTATATGCAGTCAAGAAATTTAGACACTATTTGCTTGCAAATAAGTTTAAATTTTTTACTGATCATCAGGCATTGTTATATCTCGTAAACAAGCCATGCAATACAGGAAGATTAGTGAGATGGTTTCTCTTGCTAATGGAATATGACTTTGAGGTTGTGGTAAGAAAAGGTAGGACTCACTTGAGAGCAGATCATCTCTCTAGGCTCACATCGGGCGAAGCCCCACAAGGAGTGTCAGATGACCTTCCTGATGCTTACTTGTTTAATTTGGAAGTTGTACCGTAGTGGGCTAAGCCATTGGTACCAGTATTGACATACGGGCCCAATCATCCAGTGGTAAACACACGGAATAGAGAGATCGTAAAAGCCCAAAAGTACCACATCATGGCCGGAAGCATGTACAAGCACACAGATCAAGGGATCTTGGCTTGTTGCGTAGAAGAGGATGAGTACGCTAAATGGTTGCAATTAGCACATGTAGGTGCATTAGAGCAACACCATTCAAAGCAATGAACTTTACAGACCTTAAAGAGACTCGGAGTACATTGGCCAACTATGGAAGCTGATGTCCAAAAGTTGTGCAAGGAATGCCCAATCTGTTGCACTAAACCACCAGTGGAACACGCCACTCTTTATCAAATATCCATTGTGCCAGATTGGAGCGAACCACTAGTATCATTCCTGAGGACAAACACATTCCCTCCAGACATGACTCTAGCTAGGAAAAGGAGTTTAGAGCAAGAAGCCCAGGATTATTCACTCATTGGTGATAATCTATATAAGCGCGGTAAAGATGGTTACCTGAGATTGTGTGTCCATGAAAGTGAGTATCTTAAGATCTTAGAAACTGCTCACCAAGGTGTAGCAGGAGGACATTTTGGACCGGATCGGGTGATCAAGGCAATTCTATTTGCGGGCTTCTGGTGGCCGACCCTTCACATGGATGCACATACCTATGTGAAACGGTGCGATGTATGTCAGAGGACTCAGTATCCTATACGCAAAGATGAGATGCCACTGAAACCTATGATGGGTGGACGTGCCTTCTCTAAGTGGGGAATAGACTTCGTAGGTCCTATTAATCCCCCAGCTAAGGGTTCTCATGCGGAATACATCATTGTGGCAACAGACTATCTAACTAAGTGGGTAGAGGTAAAGGCTACGACAAAGAACGATGCTCAAACAACTGCCAAATTCTTGTTTGAGAACGTATTCACAAGATACGGGCTACCTATAGAGCTTGTAAGTGATAGAGGCACTCATTTCTTGAACGAAGTGATTGAAAATCTACTCCAAGAATTCTTGGTAATACACAAGAAGTCTGCCCCTTATCACCCTCAAGCTAATGGACAAGCTGAGAGCACTAATAAGATTTTATGCAATGTACTGACGAAATTAGTGAACACTAAACGCTCTGATTGGGACAAACAGCTACACCATGCTGTTTGGGCATACCGAGTTGCCTACAAAACGGTACTCCAAGCCACCCCCTTTCAGATGGTATTCGGCCAAAACGCTGTGCTACCCTTGGACTTCTTGATCCCTACATTGAGAGTAGCACAAGAGCACGAATGGACGGGTCATGAGCTCTCCTCTAGGATTTTTGACCTTGAACGATTAGGAGAAACGAGACTGAGAGCCGCAGCAGGAATATATGCAGCCAAGAAGAGACAAAAGGCATACTTTGATGCCCATGTGAAGGATAAAGGCCTGAAAGCAGGAGATCTAGTCCTAGTCTATACACTGAAACAACACGCGAGGAAGCTAGAAAAAAGAGGCTACGGACCTATGGTTATCAATAGGATCTCCACGAGTGGAGCAGTACAATTGGCCACATTAGAGGGTGATGTTCTCCCTAACTATATTAGCGGATGCAGAGTCAAGTTGTATCAGGAACCCCTCACGGAAGAAATGCTCAGCCGACTCAACACTGCTAAGAAACGCAAAGAGGAAGAGAAGCGAATTAGAGAAGAAGCTCAAGCAGAAGCTTTAGAACGCATTAGAAGGATGAAATTACGTAGGCAAGGTAGAGAGCAGCCTAGGACAAATGACTATGCAGATCAAGGATATCATATGGCAATGTGTGCAGTCGCAGGAACCAGCTCACCTAGGATAACTGATCGACGTCCTTTCGTAACCCTAGATATAGGACAAGGAAAGAGTGCAAGGACTGTAAGAGCCTTGATTGACTCAGGTGCCGCCACTAGTGCTGTTAGAATGTCTTACTGTCAAGAGTTACAGTTAACTGTCAATCCTGTGGAGGCATATCTTATAGGATTGGGAGGCGTGGAAACCCCTTGCATGGGCGAGGTGGAACTCCCCCTCTACCTTCATGATGAGGCAATGACAGTTAAAGTACTAGTGTGTCAGGATGAGGATCTCACTGAACCTCTTGTCTTGGGTCAAGACTGGATTTATGACCAAGCAGTCAACTTAAACCTAAGAAGTGGACTTCTTCAGGTATGGGTCAATCATAGTCGAGTTACAGTAGAATTAGACAATGGAGCACTCAAGGAACTAGGAAAGGCACAGACTCCTGGTCCTTCCAGGGGTGCACATGAAGTTGACCATGCTGCTCTTGTCCAAAACTATGTGTTGCAGAGGAAGGATATTCACAAAAAAGGAGTCCGGGATGCAAAGGAACTCCCTTCTTTTTCAAAGGCCAGAAGAAGGCAACAAACCAAGGTGGATCACAGGCCGAAGAAGCAGAGTACTACCTATGTCGGGGATCCAAAGTACCTACGCAGCAAAATGTCCCAGCAAGTGAAACAAGTGTGGGTGCGGAAAGGCGAACACCCGGTTGCACTCAAGCCAACCACCCGAGCCAAGCTTCTTATTAGTAACCAACGACACGACACTAATAAGAAGTCTTTCGGAAATTCTTCTACTAACATGACATGTATTTGGGTGCCCAAGAAGTCGATGAAGGCTAGCCCACAATCAAGACAAATTTGGGTGCCTAAGGCTTGTTTGATGGCACAAGCAGCTACGCTGAGGACACAACCTAACCAGCATAACGCAGCTACGCACACTGCCAGTATTCACTCGTTCTCAACGCTCAAGAACACACCAAGACCCAAGAGCGTGCATGTAATCAATTGTAAATGGGTCCCAAAAAGGCCTCGTTTTCAAACCACGACACCGAGAAAGCTCTGTAGAGACTCTCCGAAACCGAAGGCAAAGCCCACTCACTGCATTTGGCAGCCTGGGGCCTGTAATAAACCCCCCGACCCCAATTTGTAAATTCATACCCACTTACTAACTGCAGTAGTCTCCTAGGACAACACAAACACTAACTACACACACTGTCTTCATGCACTTACTAACCACTAACTCACCATCCACCTCATGTTAATGTTGTAAAGGGGGCAACAACGGATTTATTCTGTCCATTACGATGTTAACACTTGGTTCTATATTCTCACAGAACCAACCAGCGAACAGGGCCATGGCAGAAGCAGGTACCAATTCTCAAGCCGGATCTGGTGCCCAGATTGTGGACATAGAAACACTTCTCCTTGAGCCACGTCTCACCGCAAGACCGCAAGAGCTTCAAGCAGTGCATGTGCTCCCCATTCAGGATCCTCCTCAAGGGCACACTTCTCAAGTAGGTAAGCATGCGCATTGGTTCAGTGATGTTGCTGGACCACTGGGCGATGGAACCTATTTCTGGGAAGCCGAATTGGAGTTCAATGGCAAATGGGGTCGATACCACTTTTTCACACGCGAGTTTGAAAGCTACCAAAATGCCGAAGTCATGAGATCAGTTTGGATCAAAGCGGGTGTGGACAGTTATTTCAGGACTCACTTACCAAAGCCGGATTTTTTACGATGTTCATATCTGATCAGTACCATCACACCAAGCAGGGCCAAGGGAGGCGACAGCACCTTTGTGTTGCCATCACTGCTGCCGGGTAATGAGCTTAAAAGGTTCAAGTTGAACCTCAATCTGGTAAGAGAAGCATTGGGTATGTATGGCATGCACATCCCAACAGAAAAGGAAACCATGGTCCTAGGTCGAATGAAGCACAAGGATCTTAATAAGTTGAAGGATATGGTAGCAATGACACCTACCATTGCGCTTCACCTGCGAACCATCATGCAACATTTTGCTTTCCCCGCCCAAGAACGCTTCACAATGCCCCCGAAAAAAATATGGTTCAGTTTATATCTAGCAGAAACAGAAAGCCTTCCCATCAATGTGCCCCACTGGATCATCGATCAGATCCACCTAGCGCATCAAAGGTGGAACAAGAAACAGAAGAATGTACTCCACGGGTGTTGTGCTCTGACCAGAATAATCTATAGATGCTTGGCTTATGACGTGCCTGTTCAGCGGGCACTCGTATGGTCCCGAGTCCAAGAATTCCAGAGAAGACTATCAGCAGCAGGTCCCCCATCAAAGAAGATGAGGGGGGGAGTCCAACTACCCTGTGCTCAACCAAGGGGAGCTACCGCTACACCAGAAATCACCCCTCCCCAGACACGACGAGTTAGGCCATTCACAATCCGGCTACCAAGACCAAGCACAGAGGGGCCTAATCTGGTGTTTCCACCCATTCCATCAGATTTGGAATTTCCACAGGGATTTACTCTTGAGGACCTCACGGATGAAGAAATTGCCAGATTAATCTATGACTCTAACCTCCAAGCTGAAGCAGAGCAAGCTCAGGAACCACAACCCCAAACAACAACATCGGCCCCCACCCAACCACAAGTTGTAGAAGTCGATGTAGATGAACAAGAGGCAGGAGGAGACGAAGAAGAAGCCGACGAAGAACAACATCAAGAATATGACGAACTCTCCGAGTTAGCAAGTGCCCCAGCATATTCGGCACAAATCAAGAGACTATATCGAACCATGCGACTGGTTCAGGAACAGCATCAGATGTCTCTAGAACAGGGCAAAAGGCTCATGAACGACTTGCTAGCGGAGGAAGGTGTGGACGAGTTGTTCATTGAGTCCATGAACCTTCATGCCGATGCCGTAGGACTGGATGAGGCCATTCATGAGGCAGTGGCCTACATTCACAGGTTTGAGAAAAGGGTTCCCGTTCGTCCCAGGAGGTCCGGGAAGCAAATTCACATCAATACATCAGCACCAGGCGAGGCAGCGCAATCAGAAGAATATCAAGAAGCACCGTTGTCACCACCATCCCCACCGCGCACTACCCAATTTACCCCACCATAGGGCACTTGCACTACCACGTTCACTACCACTACCATTGTCATGGGCATTCCACTCTCTCCGGGAATCCAATTCGGCGGAGTCACCATGCCCACCTTCACCACCCTGTTCACCGATGTCACATCCACTCCACCCACGATTCCCATCTACACTGTCACTCAAACAGTTGACACGATGGAAACATCACCTGCCACAGCACCACTCCCTCCCCCCATGCCACCTTCATCACCCATACCCCCTCCACCCACATCTCCACTTACATCCACATCATTCACCTCTCCCATTCCCGCCCCCATTCCCCCTGCATCTTCACCCCTCCCAGCATTATTTAATGTAAATAACATATTTTTAGCATTAAACCAATGTGTATACCAGCTCCAGAATGAGTACAAAGCTCTGGACAACCGGTATCAGCAACTGGAAACGCACCATCAGAACTTACAAAGACAATTTCACATTCTACAAACAGAAAATGCAGAACTGAATCAACGCTACACGACGCTTGAGCAGGCTCACCAAACATTATTGGAGGCACCCCAACCATCGACAGAATCAGGTGTCAAACAACTAGAAGCTTTGCTCGAGGTATACCAAGCCGATAATCTCAAAGTCCGACGTAACCTGGCACTTCTCAGAAAACACATGGCGGCCGCCCTTGAAGAAAACAAGAGACTGCAGCAGCAAAATGAAGCAAATCTAGAAGCAGCAATGGAAGGCTCTCCACACGAAATTGATCCAGAGCAGTTTAAAGCTGTGCCCTCAGAGACAATGAAGACCATCTTGGACAGCTATGCAGATCTATTAGAAGCTCATGATGACTTGGAAAGGGAACGTGATGCGCTGCGCAATCAACTCCAAGAGCAACAGACAGCACCCAAAATCACAGAAACGGCCACGACTTCAGAGGAAGTCAAGACATTGAAAGAGCAGGTGGCCGAATTACAGGCACGATTACTCACACATGAAAGGCAACCCTCTCCAGTTGTCGAACCAGAACCCGAGGATTTGGTACCCATCGAGGTAGATGAGACGTATGAGGAACCTTACGTTCCTATGCCAATGCCAGGTGGTGAGCAAACTGCAGAAGGGATGGATACGTTAGAAATTGAAGTACCTGAGTGGCTCCAAACACTAGAGAAAACGGCATCAACTCATGAAGATCGAGTGGCAGTTCAAATCCAATCTATGGCAAAAATAGAGGACATTATTATTAAATCAGAATACTTCCGCAGCATGTCCCACCATAGATGGATCGGAACCAATGATGATCAATACGTGCCATATTGTATACTCCTGGCGGACTATAATGCAGAAATCCAACAAAGATGTGGCAAACCTCCAACGTTTGCTACACAATTTGGGCCAGATGACATCCCAGCGAGCGCTCAAAAAGGATCCATTCATCAACCCACTTGGAGGATCCGACTCCTCGAAACTTACCCGGAGATGGTTCGCACCTGGACGAATATGCCTCTTTTTATTAAATATAACCCTTGTTATGTTCCTGTACTCCGCAAACGCACATGGCCAGAGTTTACCATTGCAGTCAAGAATATCAAGGGCTGCGCCAAATGGTTAAACTACGTCTATCTAGCACCCCCTCAAGGGCCTCCCACCGTCAATTACATGATTTCCACTATACGGCACTGGAGCATCCGATTAAGGAATACCCCTGATGTAATGGCCCAGATGTGCATGAAAATTTTTGAGTTAATGCTTATTACATTCAGGACATTCAAGAATATCAAGGACCCACACTTCTCAGGCATCGGATTCCTTACAGGAAACCAAGATTTAGTTTATGACATGAGCACCACTCCTTCCATAGAGGTGATATATGCTTGGCACGCCAGAATAAAATACCTCCCAGCCTGCTTTAAACAAACATTCGAAGAGATGTTCATAACAGGGTTCTGGGAATACCACTCAGAAATATTTGTACCCAGACCCTCACATCTCCTCCATTTATTTGCTGTGGAGCGAACCATTCACTCAGAACAGTTACGGGTGCCACATCCAGATGTCCCAGGGCCAGTCAATTGGGATGCATTGCTGACAGATCTAGCAAGGGGACTCAGGTTAGAAGAACACCACCTCGCCGCCGATGTTGTACAATACTACGTCCAAAAAGCAGCTAGACAAGGGTCTCTCAGGGGCGACAGACGCGAGAGTGGGGGGGGTGTTGGCAGTAGCCTTGGTACACCAGGACGTACAAGACATGAAAGTCAAAGAAGGGAGTCAGAGCGAAGGGACAACACAAGCAAACAGGGCAGTCAAAGAAGATCTGGCAAGTAGGCCAATATTTTTTCAAGACATTAATGCAAATCAAAGAGATGGACATGCAGGGAGGAAGAGCAAGTAGGGAGCTCGAAGATATGTATGGCAGATCACTAGAAGAAATCCCTACAACAACAGTGATTTTTATCACTAATAATCATTGTAAATATCATTTCACCTTTTTGTAGCTCCATTTTGTGCAAGCCAAGGAGTCCTTGAGCTTGAGGAGCCTTAGAAGTAGTGGCGTACCAATTTTCGTATTTTTTAGATCTCGTTTGAGCCCCCAAATAAGCCCTGGAACCTAATTTTTAACTAGGCCGGACACTAGGTTTGGACAGGGCCAAAAGCTAGTCAAAAACTATAAAAAGAGCTAGAGAGCTCATTTTTGAGGTTAGATTGTAATTGAAACGAACTTGTAAGAGCATTTTGAAAGTAATCTAAAAGCTCCATTGATTCTCACTCTTTGTCTTGCCGTGTGTGCTCGTGTGTGTGTATGTGTGTGCATGCTAGTGTGCTTCTCACTCACGCACTTGTGCTGCCACTTGCTCGAGGTCTTCATACCATCCTCACGTCTTCCCGGATTGACATTAAAGGAGGTGCTACTCATCATTGAGCTACAGCAGTTCCATGAGAGTGAGTATGATGGTGAGTGGAGAGATATAGGAAGATATCTGAGTACTCTGAAACCTTGCCCAAGCTGGTCTACAAATAAGTATAGATCCATCAGGAAAAAGTCCTACAACTTTTTCTTGAAGGACGGGCTTATTTGGTGACACGCTAAAGGCAAGGTGAAGTGTCCACAGAGAGTATTGAGTTCGAGGAGTCTTCAGAGCAAAGTGATGAGAGAAATGCATGAGACCTTATGGGCAGGTCACAGAGGATTTTATGCTACATATGAGAAGATTAGGGAAGCTTACTGGTGGCCAGGGATTTATATCAGTGTGAGAGATTTTGTAGAGACTTGTGCTACATGCCAGGTGCATTCATCAGTTAGGCACAAAGACCCGTTACATCCGACTTACCCTCCTTGTATCCATTACAAGTGGGTAGTCGACCTTGTAACCATGCCCAAAGGGATAGATAAGATGAGATACATTGTACTTGCCAGAGAGGACTTGACCAACCATGTGGAAGGTCGAGCTCTTTGTACGAAGACTACTTATAATGTATGCAAATTCCTTTTAGAAGAAGTGATCTCAAGATTTGGATACTTTGAGAAAGTGGTTGCGGACAGGGGAGAGTTAGATGCGAGAGAGGCAAAAGAGTTCTTTGACCGTCATGGAATTCGATTGTCCCTCACCACTGCCTATAACCCAGAAGCAAATGGGAAAATTGAGAGAGGCCACCCTTCCATTGTGAAGGCGATCTCTAAGGCTTGCAGCGATGACATCAAGCAGTGGCCTAGATTTCTTCCATTCGCGCTATGGGCTGATAGGATGACTTACACTCGGTCCACAGGATTCATGCCTGCTGAATTGATGTATTGTCAGAAGCCAGTCTTCCCCATCCAGACTCAGATAGTGACATGGTTGACGCTCCCATGGAATGATGGTATGACGAGAGAAGAGTTATTATCATTGAGAATAAAGCAGTTAGAACAAGGAAATGAAAAGTTGAAAGAAGCAGTCCAAAAGTTAAAGGAGTCAAGGCTAAAGAATAAGATCTATTTTGACAAAACCCATCTACTGAGACCACGTAGGATTGAGATAGATGATTGGGTGTTGGTGTACGACAGTACATTCGATACTCAGTATGATGCTAGGAAGAAATTGACCAAACGATGGTTTGAGCCGTATGCAGTGATGTCTGTGTTTGAAAATGGTACGTATGCACTTCGTGAGTTAGACAATACTCCTTTGAGATCTTTGATTGCAGGAAAGAGGATAAAATTATTCAAGAAAAGAAATGAAGCGGATTATGAGATTGAGCAAGAACTTCTGGAGGGAACTGATGATACTGATGCTGATACTGATGAAGAATGATAGGCCATGATGATGAAGAAAAGTTGGATCAATCAATGATGAAGATGGACTAAAATAATAAGGTGAAATATTTCTGATTTGAGATCTGTTTTCTTTCTGATAGAGCATATGCATTGCATTGATGTGTTCGATAAAGACATGTATGAATCTATGAAAATCATGTAGAGTGAAGATAGCAAATATCTATTATGGGTTTGCATGAAGCATGAGCGACTAGGGATTATATGAATGGAGTCAGTTAGCAGACTAAAGACTTTTGGGAGTGAAAGCTTGGGGATGTGATGGCATGCTTAGACCGAGTACATGTATATACTGATTGATTTGAACACTTAGTGAGTGGGAAACTTTGGATCCTAGTATTTATTCTTGCGAGATCTTACCTCCATATGGATCATGATTTATAAAGAAACATTCATACTCATGCCAGCTTATATGTGCGTGTATGTTGTTGGTGCACTACGATGGGCTAGTAGGCGGGTGGAACCACCTTGGTCGGGTGATCAAGGCCACGAGCCATAGCTAGTTTCATCGTAGGCCTGACCTATCTATTGTCATGCGCCTGTATGGGTCGGTAGGCGGGTGGAGTCACTCTGATCGGGTGATCAGAGCCACGAGCTGACGTCGATTTCATGCAGGGCTGACGTTGTGTATGTCGTGCGCTATGCCGAGTCAGCAGACAGGTGGAATGAACTTGGCTGGGCGGACAAGTCCATGAACCCGATTTCGACATAGGCCGATTTGTGAAAAATAAAAGATAAAAAGAAATGCTGAGCTGAGATGAAGAGGAAAAGAAAAACAAAAAGAAAAATGAAAAAGAAAAAGAAAAAGAAAGAAAGATCTAATGGAGAGCTGGACAAGTAGGAGATAAATAGTAGGAATCGAGGTATATTCTACAAACTGAGTTAGTAGAAACATATGTATATGCTAGTACTTAGAATGAGAAGTTGGATCTGAACCAGTTGAACGAACAAAAGATCTACGATTTATTCATGTGATTACTTGTCAGATTGTAGACGCAGAAACATAATATGATGTTTGTGAAGCTTGAATCTACCTAATTTTCTAAAATTCATACCAATCTTTATAAAAATTTCATGACTGCATAAGATCATGATTTGAGTTTTGAAAAGAAAAAGATAAAAAGTGTAAAGAGATTTTAAAAGAACCCTGATATTCTTCTGTTGGATCTTGCAGGTTGGCCCATCGGGACGATGTGCAGGTTTAGCGGGGGCGAATGTCGGGATGAAATCCCTCAGGGAGTGTGCACTGAGTTTTTTTCAAAAGTTCATTGTTTTTGAGTTTTTGTGTGATGTTTTGATCGAGAGAGTGGTATATTTTGTACATATTTTGGCCAAATTAATTGATTGTGCGATGCGAAAACAATTTTGAGATGTGTGTTAGACCCGTGTATATAAACAACAGACATTAGACCCATGAAAACCTAGGTTTGACCCTTCAAAACCCCTAAAAATATGGTTTTACCCCCTGAAAATCAGACTTGAATCCTTGGAAACCTTTAGAGTTTAGGCCAAATTTGTAAACAAACCCGTGAATTGGCGAGTTTGAGATGATTGTGAGCAAACCCCGAATTTGCCCGGCCAAAATCCGTAGCTTAGACCCTTGAAAATGGTGTTTATCCTCGCCCAAACCCTTAGATTAATTAATTTGTATATACAATGTGAAACCAAAACTAAAATAAAAAAGGAGAAAAATAAGAAAATAGAAATAAGTGATGTGATTTTCCAATATTAGTAAATAAACATGCAAGAGGATCCGGAAATAGAAATTTAGATAAGGAGGTTAGAAGATTCTAGAGAAGTCTAAGAGATGGGGAAACCTATAAATAGGTGCCCAGACATCTTTTATTTCCCCCCGTCGA
>CM035436.1:148431432-148436432 GCA_020310875.1 Ceratopteris richardii | reverse complement strand
GGAAATATTTTGCTCTCTGTTGTAAGGGCTGGTTCTCCTTCTCTATGTATCCATTTGCTATGATTTTGGGTGTCATTGGGTAGCTATTAGAGTCCTCTAAAGTTGACATAAGTTTGAGATTCATTCTCTGTATAATCTCTGAGAAAAGTTTGCTGGAGTGAAGTGAGGTCTCTGCTTGACTAGCAGTTGTTGAGCATTCAACTAGCTCATGTTGTAGACATTGTTTCTCTTTGTGTAAGCATCCATTTCAAGTGAAATTTGTTTTGTTGGAAAGCCCTTAGTGTCTACTACAGGTCTACAAAAGCTCACGGGAGTTCTCTGCATAAGCTCTGAGTAAGAGCATTTTTGGTGTGCAGAGGTCAAAGAAGGATACCTGTGGAGGTCATTCGCGCTTCATCGTTGCTTAGGGGTTGAGATACTTCCCCCATCAGTGGTATCAGAGCATTTGGGCATCTTGGAGGTATCACATACAAGCAAGAAGACCTCTTGGAGTTGGTGGTTGAAGAGTTGCATCAACAAAAGCTTCTTGGAGGTAGCTCACATCAAGGGGGAGCTATTCTACTCAAATTTGCAAGAGCACAAGGTGTCCATCTAAGGAAAGCTTTGGATTGAGGTAACCTCAGAGCCTCATTTTCATTTTACACACATTGGAGCATTAGCCAAGGGCTAGGTCAAGTATCAAAGACTAGATATGGGAGACTTCAACACTCAAATTGAAAAGCTAGACAAAGGTAACTATCAACCATGGAGATTTAGGGTCTCCAACTATCTTATGGGCAAGGGCCTTTGGGGGTTGATTAGTGGAAGTGAACCAAGACCTAGGTTGGATGAGAATCCAACCAATGACCAGAGAAGGGCCTTTAGGGAATGGAATGAAAGAGACAAGAGGGTTATCTTTATTCTTTCCCAACACATTAGCAATAGCATGATCGGCCATATCTAAGACCTGGATTCATGCATGAAGGTATGGGAGACACTTGAAAGGCTTTATTCAACAAGCACCAAAAGCAAGGAAGATCCAACTCAAGAATGAGCTCAACAACCTTAGGAAGAGCTCAGGGAGTAGCATAAATGACTACATACTTAAGGTCAAGGAGTTATCAGATGCCTTGGGATCCATTGGAAGCCACGTAGACGATGACGATCTTGTGGCTTATACTCTCAATGGTTTGAGAGATGATGAGAAGTGGAAACCCTTTACCACTTCACTTTATGTAAGGGATAATCTTCCCGATTTTGAGCAATTGGTTGCTCTCATGGTCACCGAAGAAATGAACATAGGTGGAAGTTCAACTAAAAGCAAAGATGCACAAGTTTTCTATGCAGGTAATCAAAGGGGCAAAGGAAGACAAGGACAAGGAAGGGGCAAAGGAAGGTTGGAGGAAGGCAAGGCCACTCAAGAAATCAAGGACATGACCAAGGCACCTCATCACAAAGAGGGAGAGGAAGATCAAGAGGAAGAGGAGGACGACATCAACAAAACAGGAATCAAGATGGCGAAGGATGTTACATATGTGGCAAGTTTGGCCACTATGCTAGAGATTGCTACCAAGGAGGAAACCAAAGGAACTATAATCAAGGTTCTTCATACAAAGGCCAAGGTAATTATGCTTCTACAAGTTCAGAAAATGACAATCTCTTGATGATGCACATGAATGGGAATTCAAGCAAAGTAGATAACACTTGGTATATTGATAGTGGATGTAGCAACCATATGAGTTGCAATGCTTCTTGGTTTACTAATCTACATGTTCCCAAAGGTAAAGGACATGTAGAAACAGGTGATGATACAGCCCATGAGATCTCCCATGTTGGAGATGTAGCGTTGGATGACAAGGAGGAAGGAAGATGTCTCAAGGATGTCTTGCATGTACCTACCATCACAAAGAACTTGGTGTCCGTTGGGCAAATGGTTGAAAGAGGCTATCAAGTAAGGTTCAACAAAGGTGGATGCTTTGTGGAGAACCCTAAGCAAGGTTACAAGGTCATAGCAAGAGGAAAGAAGCAAGGGAGACTCTTCACTTGGAGGTAAATTCTCATTCTACTCAACATGTCTACTTCACATATGGAAACAAGAGGATTTCGGAGTTGGACTTGTGGCACAAGAGGATAGGTCACATCAACATACAAAGAATGAAGGAAATGCAATTCAAGAGGCTGGTTGAAGGTCTTCCCAACTTCCAAGGACAAGGTATGAAGCATTTATGTGAATCTTGTCAACTAGGGAAGCAAGCGAGACTTCCATTCAAGAAGAGTGGCTACATAAGCCAACATCCATTGGAGTTGATACATACAGATGTGTGGGGACCAACGAAAGAGCAATCCATTGGAGGTAACAAGTACTTTGTCACTTTTATAGATGATTGCACAAGGATGGTTTGGGTTTATTTCATCAAAACAAATCAGATGTGTTTACATGTTTCAAAGCATTCAAGGCAATGGTAGAGAAGGAAACAGGTACATATATCAAGAAGCTAAGGTCCGATGGAGGGGGAGAATATTTCTCAAATGAGTTTTCTGATTTTTTAATGGATCAAGGCATCAAGAGGCGAGTAACATGCAGGTACACACCCCAACAAAATGGAGTAGCAGAGAGAAAGAATAGATACATTGCCGAGATCGCTAGAGCAATGCTTAATGAGATGAATGTACCTAACATGTTTTGGAGTGATGCAGCAAATACCGCCGTGTATCTAATGAATAGGGCTCCTACCTCAGGGATCCATGGCTTGACACCATATCAAGCCTATTATGGTAAGAAACCTGATCTTTCCCACTTGAAGATATTTGGATGTACTTGTTATGTACATGTGCCAAGTGAATTGAGGCACAAGCTACAACCAAAGGCAGAAAAGTGTGTGTTTCTAGGATATTCAAATGATCATAAAGGTTACAGGTGCTTCAACCCAAATACAAAGGACTTGAGGATATCAAGGGATGTAGCATTTGATGAGCTACTCCCTTGGTATAAGAAGTATGATTGTATGCAGGACTATGAAGAAGAAAAGCATGGACATGATGAAGAACAAATCGACCTAGAGCTAAGCGGCCCCAAGGTGTTCCATCAATGAAGATAGTTCAAGCATGAACTCACCATGGAGGGGGGAGATCTTCATCAAGCTATGAAGCACAATCAATCAACAAAGGCAAAGCAACATTGGTGGAGTTGGATGAAGAAGGTAATGAAGTTGAAGATGATGAAGGACACATGATGGAGAAAGAAGCCACGTCAAAGAAAGAGATCAAGTTCCCAAGGCAAAGGAGGTTTATTCCTCCAAAAGGTGAAGAAAGGAAGTCTTCTAGAGTTAAGTATCCAACTCAAAGGTTTACTTATGATTCATACATGGCAACACATTATGCATATATGAACAAAGTAGTAGAAGATCATGAGCCGATTGCTATGAAGATGCAAGCAGGTACACCGAATGGAAAGAGGCAATGCAAGAAGAGATCGACGCACTTGAGGAAAATCAAACATGGACTCTAGTGCCCAAGAAGGAGAACATGAAGGTAATAGGTAATAAGTGGGTGTATAAAGTAAAGAGGAATTCAGATGGATCTATTTCTAGGTTCAAAGCAAGATTGGTGGCTAAGGGTTTTGCACAAACCTATGGAGTGGACTTTGAAGAGACATTCAGCCCCGTGGCAAAGATGAGCACCATTAGGACACTCATTGCAATGGCTGCTAGCAAAGGATGGAAGCTCTTCCAATTGGATATCAAGAATGCCTTTCTCAATGGAGACTTGGAAGAAGAGGTATACATGGAGCAACCACTAGGTTTTGTTCATAAAGAGTTTCCACATCATGTTTGTAGGTTGAAGAAGGCACTTTATGGCTTAAAGCAAGCTCCAAGGGCTTGGAACCAAAGATTGGTGGACTATTTGATCAAATGTGGTTACAATCAATGCAAGGCGGATCCATCTCTCTTCATCAAACAAAGAGGAGAACTTGTGGTCTACATGTGTGTGTATGTAGATGATCTTATCATTACAGGTAATGATACAAAGGGCATTGAGGAGATCAAGGCAAAGCTTGGAAAGGAGTTTAGGATCTCTGATCTTGGAGATCTTAGGTATTTTCTTGGCATTGAAGTTGTATACAAAGAAGAAGGTATTATGCTCATACAAAGGAAGTATATTCTAGACCTACTTGAGAGGTTTGGGATGCTACATTGCAAGCCTATTTCAAATCCCATGGAAGTTAATGTAAAGCTAAGCTCCATTGATGGAGAGCCATTAGAGGATGTAACTTTGTATCGATCTATTGTAGGCTCTTTCAATTATGCCACAATAACCAGGCCTGACATAGCATATGGAGTTGGAGTGTTATCACAATTTATGCATAGTCCAAGGACTACACACTTGCAAGCTGCAAGAAGAATGTTGCGATATCTCAAAGCCACTATAAATGAAGGATTGTTCTACTCATTTGATGATGATATGCAGGTCAAAGCTTATTCCGATGCCGATTGGGCCGGTTCGAAGGAAGATAGAAGGAGTACAAGTGGTTACCTAGTCATGCTAGGTAGCAAGATCATCTCATGGATTTCAAAGAAGCAACCCACGGTGGCATTATCTTCCACCGAGGCTGAGTATAGAGCTTTGGCTCAAGTCACATGTGAGCTAATGTGGATTAAGAAGTTATTTATGGAGCTTAATTTGCAGGTTGACACATATCCAATTTTTTGTGACAACATGAGTAGCATTCATCTAGCATCGAACCCTGTCTATCATGCTAGAACCAAGCATATTGAAGTGCACTATCACTTCATAAGGGAAAAGGTGATATCCAAGGAAGTTTCAGTACATCATATTGGTACTAAGGACCAAGTTGCGGACATGTTTACAAAGGCTTTGGATGGGATGAAGATTTCAAAATTCAAGCAATGCATCAACATGAAGGAGCTTGGATGAGGATGAAGAATTGAAGCTTGAGGGGGAGTGTTAAAAGTCAAGCTTCAAGCTAAAAATTCGTGGGGAATCTTTTATGGACATGTGGA
>CM035436.1:148402139-148413932 GCA_020310875.1 Ceratopteris richardii | reverse complement strand
AGTTCTATCATCGAAGAGCAAAGAGTTCAGTCGTTGCATCATCGTTTCGTTTAACTGTTGGAGCAGAGTTTACGGTGTTAAACAGACCCTTGAGGTGATAGTTAACATGAATGTATGTTAGAGAGACAGAAAGATAGATACGTCTCTGTTCTGTTGCGCGCTGTAGTGATGAGGGTTAATCACATCGTAACTGAAGTGTTCGGAGACCACGAGTAATATATTTTAGAAGACTGTGAATGAGATTTTATTGAGGACATTGAATACTGTTTCATTCTATTCATATTTAATCATTTCTGCTATTCTTTGGTTGAATCGATTCTCATTGAAAAGTTCGTGATGCTGTGAGTCTACTGCTGAACAGTTATATATGACTCTGTAGTTCGCGATTATGAGATTGTGTATTGATTGTCATGCGTGAGTCTGTTTAAGAACAGAGTTTAGTACCTTTTCGGTCAAGTAACCAGGGTTTTATATAGTAATCGGTGATCATTGAGTATTCGACAAAGATCTGTGTGTGGACAGAAGTCTTAGTGAGTCATTAATTGCGGTATAAATCTGTGATCTGAGTGAGTATACGAAAAGTCTAATATAATCTCGATCTGAGTTGTCTGTGCATTTCGTTCGGTGTATTTAGTTATCACATGAAATCGTCTTATTGTGGAGTATTTTGAGAAGAACGTATTCTCGTAGTTGTGAGTTTTGACAGAATCACTGTGCTATTACCATAGTATATTCAGGACCAAACATTCCAGTGCTTATCATACCGTGGAATAGTTAGTATTCAACTCAACTCCTGTATTAAGAAGTGAGCAATTACTGGTGATTGTGTAAAGGATTGGGAAAATAGTACAGGGCCTCTGTCTAACAGACCCCTACCACTCCCAAGAAACCCAAGGACCCGATAATACTCGTCCGAAAGTTGGATTGAGTTATTATCATACAACGTTTAACATTTGGCGATCCTACTAGGGACGTGGCATTGAGATTGCCTGGTATTTTGTTCAAATTAAAATTCCGTTGGAAGAACAGTAGCAACAGAATCAGATTGTTGCGATACTGTGTGTTCGTAATACTATATGATCAGTACGGAAATGCTACATGCCGATTACCCGATCAGGAGAAAAAGTATCCCAAGAATCATCAGTTAGGGATATTAAGAACAACTTTGGGAGGTACTAGTACAATTAGACCTGACCCAGTTGTCGAAAAAGTGACAGACGATAACACTGATTCCGGTAAAATTACGGTAGAACGTAGTACATCTCTAGAATTGTCTGGTATTACTACGGTACAAACTGTCGAAAATACAGCAATTTTGGAACCGGTTAAGACACAGTTGGAATCTAGCATAAAAGTCTTTGGAATAGATTCAGATACGATTAGAAACACTTTAGGGAAGGAAATTAATACAGACAAATCTACGTTGTATCCAGTCACAATTTTGAATCCTTCCGGTGGAACTTCGGTAAGAAAAACACAGTTTTTCGGTGACGATTCAGCACTTTCGGCTGAATCTTCAGCTCAACTACAACGTTTGGGAGCAAGTCCTCCTACTTTGGATATCAAGGAGGAAGGAAGACTATTCGAAACAGAAATTCGCAATATAGTAAGTAAGCTAATTGCACCGGAAAGTGTGCCATTAGGCGAAACAAATTCCGGTAGTTCAGAAACTCCAACCAGAATTACAGAAGGAGTGTATAATACATTTACGATGAATGAACAACTACAACGACAAGTAGGTCAACCCAGATTGGCTTCAACGGGAGTAACATACACAAAGTTTAGTGGGTTTCCAGGAGATGACCCAGATGCACACGTACGCACCTTCGAAATCAGTTATGCTGTCCTTAACCATCCACCGGATCCGGCGTACAAAGCAATTGTTTTTCAATCTACACTTGTGAATGAAGCAGCAAGGTGGCTTACTGAATATGATATTAATCATTTCGGTACTTATGAAGCAGTACGAGACGCTTTTCTGCAGCGATTCAGGTTGAAAAAAAATCCTGCAGAGATCTTTGAGTATTTACAGAACAATAGACAGAAACCAAATCAAACTGTACAAGAGTATGCTACCCTTTTCAGGACGCATCTAAGGCAGCTACCCCAGGCGCATGCTAACTTACCAGACGATGTTATTACACAGTGGTTTATCAATGGTTTGCTTCCTCAACTTAGGCAGATCATGATTATAAGATGTGTAGGAGTTATGACCCTCGACGCAGTGATAGCCATGACCCTTCAGCTAGAAAACAAAGTTGGAGGATTTTCAGAGGATTTGGAATGGATTAAAACAAATAAACATATGGCTGAAGATATAACCAGGCAAGTATATTGTACCACTTGCAAGAATTCAGGACATACAAGTGCCCAGTGTGCGTTAAATCAGACTTATTGTGCCATCTGTAACATTGTAGGACATACCACTGAGAACTGTGCATACAACGCTAGAAGACAAGGAGCAGCAGAAGTTAATACAATTATTCAGGAACAAGGTCAGTCATCCAATCAATATGTACCCCCACATTTGAGACACAATCAACAACAAGGGTATCGACATTATCGAGGACAGAGGAACAACAACTATAACACACCGCGCTGGCAGAATGGACCACCACCGGAAAATCAAAATTTACCACCACCTCGATGTCATTTCTGTGGACAGTTGGGCCATATTAGAAGATTCTGTAGAGATGCAGCGGAATATGATCAACGGAAAAAGGAACGTCAAAACCCAATGGCCAATGTGGTAACAATTACCCCAGTAGAGACACAGGCAGCAGCAGTTCAAACCCGTTCCGGTAAACAACTGCAACCGGCAGCAGAATTATTTGAGCCAGGGATACGTGAACAACACAGAATGTATCATAAGGCTAGCCAGTGGACTACCGTAGAACCACCTGTTTTTCCAGAACCTACTCCAGTGAACCAATCCCCGGATACCACACAAGTTCATGCTGACAAAACAAAAGCAGGTACATCATCTGCAGTAGAATTACCACCTTCAGACCAAGCTTCGTCTTCAACAGTTAAGGAAGATGAAAATCAAGTGCAACCAACTTGGGATATATTGTCAAAAGCATCCATCACACTGCCTTTCGGGCAATTACTGGCATTAGTACCAGGAATACGCCAACAATTTCAACAACAGTCTACTACAAAACCTGCTTGCATTCCGGCTACCGCAACCGTACAAACGGAACCAGACTCTACGGTAGATCACTCAGTTCCTCTGATTACGGTATGGTTTCATAAACATCAAATTCCACAAGTTTTAATTGATGGGGGGTCCGGCGTGAATATTGCCACAAGCGTCACTGTGTAAAAAGTTAGGATGGACTAAGATAGAGCCAGTTCAATTTTTTGTTAGGATGGCTGATCAATCTAGAGTTCATCCAGTAGGACTGGTCCGAGATATACCTATAACTGTCCAAGACACAACATTCAAGATGACTTTTGTTGTTCTTGAATTGCCGGAATCCACCCTAGACTACAATCTACTTTTCGGTCGTCCTTGGTTAAAACAAGCCAAGGTAATTCAAGACTGGTCAGCTCAGGAACTTACATTCAAAGATAAAAACCGCAAGTGTGTTGTAAAATTAGATGCTATACAACCCTGTGAGTTACATGCTCGACCATATTTCGCCGAACCAGTTCATATGTTAGATGGATTGTCGGATGACGAAGAAGAAGAATTTCTGAAGAATAATGTTGATTTGATGACAATAGGAACTATTGATCTACAGTCTGTAGTAGACACTTGGAATGCTTCAGTATGTACAGTAATACCCATTGTCGAAGGAATTAAGGAGGACAATACCATTTCGATTCAAGGTAATGAATTACAGCAGCTTCTCGAACCTTCCGCTGATACAGAGAAACATCAACAATTTTATGTTCCAGAAGATCAGTTAATTACTTATAATCTTGGAGATGAAGACCACCCTCGTCCTGTAAAGATAAAGCAAAACTTACCTGAAGCTTTTCAAGCAGATTTAATCAAGCTACTCCGAGAATTTACTGATGTCTTTGCATGGGATTACAAAGACATGAAGGGTCTGGATCCTCGTATCTATCAACACAGAGTTATGCTAAAACCAGAAGCAAAACCGATAAGGCAAACTAGTTACCGGATGAACCCACATTATGCATCTCAGGTAAAGGCTGAACTTGATAGGCTATTAAAAGTTGGGTTCATAGTACCAATAGAACATGCAGAATGGATTTCACCAATCGTAATTGTACCAAAGAAAAACAAGCAATTGAGAATTTGCGTAGATTATAGGAAATTAAATGCTGCAACAATACCGGATTCTTTTCCAATTCCTTTTTTGGATACGATGCTTGATAAAGTAGCAGGTCATGAGATGTATTCATTTCTAGATGGATACAGTGGATATAACCAAGTAAGAATGGCTGAGGAAGATATACCGAAAATTGCATTTATTACAAATTGGGGTGTTTTTGCTTGTACCGTAATGTGGTTTGGATTGAGAAATGCACCAAGTACATTTCAAAGATGTATGCAGGAAATATTCTCTCCTTATCTTACCTCATTCATGCAAGTATATCTTGACGATTTTTCAATTTTCGGTAAAATGATCGCACATCTAGTACATTTACGATGTTGCTTTCAGAGATGTAGAGAATATAGATTGTGTTTAAACCCAAACAAATCTGTGTTTGCGGTTTCATGTGGAAAATTACTTGGTCATATCATATCAGCTCAAGGTATTCAAGTTGACCCCGATAAAATTTCAGCAGTATTAGAAGCTCCGGTGCCTAATACACCTAAGGAAGTAATGCGATTTATGGGACAAGTGAGATGGCATGGAAGGCATTTACGGTGGCTTGCTCATGTGGCAATACCACTGAACAAATTAATTTCCAAAACCGCAAGGCAATTTGAATGGACTCAGGAATGTCAGGTAGCATTTGATCGACTGAAACAGTTATTAACACAGGTTCCCATTTTACAGCCACCAGATTGGGATAACCCATTTCATGTATTTGTTGACGCATCTGATATAGCAGTAGGAAGTGTACTAATGCAACAAACAGATAAATGGTTTAGACCAGTATACTATGCTAGCAGAAGATTAGCACCTGCAGAAAAGAACTACTCGGTAACTGAGAGGGAATGCTTAGGATTAGTATATTCGGTAAAAAAATTCAGACATTATTTATTGGGCCGAAAATTTACATTTCATGTCGATCACGCTGCATTGGTTTACTTGGTTCGGCAGCAACATATCGGTGGCCGCCTAGCACGATGGGTTCTACTATTGCAAGAATTCGACTATGATGTCGTTCATCGGCCAGGCAGTTCACATGCTTTAGCAGACTTTTTGTCACGCTTAGATTCAGGTGAACCTCCGGTTGGTATAAATGATACAACGCCAGCCATTTATACTTCAGAACCAACTACTGAAGAATTGTCAAACCAACCAGTGCCAACTACGTATTATGATCAGTTATTGACCTTCCTTTCAAGTGGATATCTACCTTCTGAAGTCCCTACAGCTACACGCCGAAAAATTGCAGGTTTTAGTCGACGATTCCGGTTAGTTGCTGGAGAATTATATTATACAGATCATACCGGAATCCTACTTCGCTGTATTCCACCACATGAAGTTAACTCAGTCATTACTTTGGCTCACTCAACTCCTCCCGGTGGACATTTTGCAGCAGATCTTACTCACCGAAAAATTCTACAAAGTGGACTTTGGTGGCCAACTATGTATAGAGATATATTGGAATTTATCAAAACTTGTGATAGCTGTCAAAGGACTGGACAACCATTACAACGCCATTACTTTCCACTTCATCCAGTACTTCCTTTAGAACCATTTCAGAAATGGGGTCTTGATTTCATTGGTCCAATCACACCTCCCGCAGTATTCAGCAATAACAGGTACATATTGACTTGCACAGATTATGCAACTAGGTGGGCAGAAGCATGGCCTTTACGCTCGGCTACAGCAGTTGAAGTAGCGAAATGTTTATTAACAGATGTCTTTCCAAGATTTGGACTGCCACTAGAGCTTGTTTCAGATCAGGGTACTCATTTCATGAACAAGTTGATGAAAGTATTAACACAGTCATTCCAGATCAGTCATAAATTCAGCTCACCATATTATCCTCGTGCAAATGGATTGGCAGAAAGTACCAACAAATCTCTGCTAAATATGCTTCAGAAATTGACCAGAGAGACACCGGAAAGATGGGATCAGTTGCTACCTGCAGTCTTATGGGCCTATCGTACTACATACAAGGTAACCACCGGCTTGACACCATTTAAGTTAGCCTATGGAATAGAAGCAATAGCTCCGATGGAAATTGTAATACCAAGTCTAAGAGTAGCAACGTCTCAGAAGCTTTTACCCGAGGAGTCATTGATATTTCGGCTGGAAACACTTAGAGAATTAGATGAACACCGATGGCTCAGTTTCTTAACTATGAAAGAAATCCAATTAAGACAGGCCAGGACTCATGACCGAAACTTAAAGACGACAGTATTTTCGGTAGGATAGCTTGTTCTCTTTTACAATGCAAAATCCAATAGATCAGCCGGAAAATTCAAGTTACGTTGGTTCGGTCCATTCAAGATTTCAGAACAAATTGGTCCGGCCACTTTTCGATTGACTACATTGACTGGACAACCACTTCCAAAAGCGATAAACGGGTCAAAGCTACGGCCGTATCAAGAAGCGCCACCTCGGCTATAACAAGGGTACACAGCGTACCACAAATTTTTACTTTTCTTTTGTTTCTTACTTTATTAGGTGTAATCAATAAAATAAGTGTAATCGCCGTATTTTAATATCTATTTATGTCCAGCCGCCCGCTCCTATCTTTGCATGAACGCATGTCAGATATAGACATTACTATCCGTTTGGTGTAATTAGTACCATTTAAAATATTCTTTGTACAAACTTCTTTTATAACTCACTCGCCGGATAGGTCATTTAGTCTTTTGCAACCACAGCCCTAGTTTCTGAATACTTGTGTTCTGCGTCTTGAATCTCTGTGTAATGGAATCTCTAGCAAACTATACAGCTTTTGCCGAGGGTATCCCGGCTGAAGTAAGAAATTATCTGCATATACGAGGATTAGGTAGTTTCGCCGAGTTGCCCTGGCACTCAGTAGAAGCTCACCCCTTCTTTGCACAGATTATTTCCGCTATCGCTCGGGTATCTCATACTGAGAAACGATGGGTTTTCCCTTCCTTACCGTCTAGAACTGTAATCACATTCCAAGTGTTTACAGAAGTTTATCATTTGACTCCACAAGGCCGCGAGAATGTTCCTATGATCTCAGCAACCCGAATGGCAGAGTTGTTTCCGCGATTTTCCTCGAATGAATACGCCATTCTCTGTCGACCAGAACCTGAAAGAACGGCACTACAATTCCTCGTTGCTATACTCAACTTTCAAAAACGTACCTATGGTATTTCTCGACCGTTTTATTCTGCCATAGATATAGCTGCCCGAGAATCTGTTAACTTTGCTTCATTCTTCTTTCAACGAATTCATAAGGAGTGCGTCTCCATTATGAAACAAGTTAACAAAGGAAAAACCCCGAGATCTCGACTACCACACATTTTATCATTTCTGTTTCCAACCATAATGCAAGCACAACCACCACCAAGAGGACCAGTGCTACAAATTGAAGAATCAGCGCAACCCTTAGATGAAGACGATGAAGATGAAGAAGAAATTAATCAGTTATTCAGAAGAAAACGGATTAGAATCAGTTCTTCTGAAAGTAAGAATGCAGACTCAGTCGAACAAGACGAAGAAGTTCAACAGGAGGTTGACCGGCATTCAGGCGGAGTAACACAAAAGGAACATGAACAACAGCAGGAAGTACAAGTAGAGAATAAAGCTGATGAGCAAGACAAGGAAGCAGAAAAAGAAGCCAAGCATCAAGAGGAAGAGAGGTTTCATGATACAAATACATCGATGCACCAGGAATCATCAACGCATTCAATAGCATCTGAGCATCTACAAACGCAGAAGCAGACTGAAACGGAAGCAATGTCAACTGATAAAGTCTGTCAACAACAGCAGCAAGAGAATCAACAAATCCATGAATGTCAACCTACTAATAATGCATTGGATAAGCTCTTGAAGGCGGCAGAAACAACAGATGTCGGTTTCTCTGCGAATGAACAACAGGAGGCAAATAAGGTAATTAATTCTAACACAGCTCGTCCTATTTCACCACCGCAACAGGAAGCACATCCCATTCAAGACCATCCCGATCATACATCATCATCTTCCCCGAACTACTCACCACCGAATTCCTATCAATTACGCACCAATACGTCTGTTCAACCGCGACAACTTCCACAAACACAATCTGTTCAAGTATTTTCCGACTTAGCATCAATCGGACAGTTTCTTATTAACCTCTCCAAGCAATTACCTGCTCAGATGAGAGCTGATACAGACAACATTTACAAGGAGTTGCTGCAGAAAATAGAAATACTGGAAGCTGATATCACTCCGCTTCAAGAAGAAGTATATACAGTAAAAGCACAAAATCAAGCCCTACAAGAACAGGTGAAACAGCTGCAAGAACGACTCAGTGATCAAGCAGATATAACAAAACAGCGAGATGAAGCTCTGGAAACTATAAACAATCATAAAGAAAAGTTGACAGAGGCCATTGCAGAAATTACTAGGTTAACACAGAATTTCAAAGATGCAGAAGATGGGAGAATTGCATTAGGCAACTTACTGGAAGAAACTAGAAGAAGGCTAACCCAAACAGAATTCGAGTTGGATACAACAAAAAACAGTTTATCAACAGTCAACAACATATTGCATAAGTATCGCATTGAAGAGCCTCAGAAACAGAAAAAATTAGCAGAGATGAGAAGGGAAAGAGATGCATTTTACAAAACAATCCAGTTTCTGAACCAACAAGTAGAAAGACTCGAGAATCAAATACGTAACAAAAATGATAACATTCATAGAATACAGCAACAAGTAACAGATATGAAGACGGCCAGAGATGCAGCATTGGCCAATGAATTTTATTTACAGGAAGCATTTTTACAAACAGAGGCTGAAAATTTACTTTCGGGAGCTATAACGCTCAGTTCGGTGCGGACAGATGCCCAATTATTAGAACCTGACACCCTGAAAAATGTATTAGAAACGCTTAAGAAAAAGATTGCCCGTATCTTTCGGTCAGCTAGAAATATGTATTTAGAAGGTCTCGAAGCAGAGATATAGATTTTGGGCCTACAAATCCGGTGCTGTACTGGTATATTTTAATAAAAGTCATGATTTTTATGCATAATATTTTTCGCACATGTAAAAGACGTCCCAAGTCCAGCTTCGATTTCCAGAATGATGATTTTGATTCTAGAATTTGATAAACAGCATGAACTATCATCACCGAAGTATCATCATTTTAGTAAGTGGCAGCTCAGGTTCTAGTATTTATAAAATGCGTATGACCGACAAAGTATTTTCTGTATAG
The DNA here is from genome assembly GCA_020310875.1 of Ceratopteris richardii. Lineage (NCBI taxonomy): Eukaryota > Viridiplantae > Streptophyta > Polypodiopsida > Polypodiales > Pteridaceae > Ceratopteris > Ceratopteris richardii. The sequence continues at coordinate 148,404,437 of CM035436.1, read as the reverse complement.
CGTTCTGCAAGTTCTTGTGCTCATTAACCAAAACCTCTAGCGCACTACTTTCGGCAAGTCTTATAATCATGTCTGAATCGGATATACTAAGATGGCAACTCAGAAAACGTACGTTTACACAGAATCGTGTGGTGACAACAACTGATACTACATCACAGGGTGATGAAGATGACTCAAGAACTTCGATAACATCACCAGGTCTGCATAAACACATATTATTTTCTACAGGGTTCAAAATAGAATTTAACAGTTCTTCAAGGGAAAATAAGAACTGGTTACGAAGGATTGGACTTCTACAGTTTGCTGAATTACCCTGGGAACAGTGGACAGGCAACAACGATGCAGAGAATCAGTTACATATTATGCGACAAACAAAAGGTTTTCTTGAAAATCAGGTACAATTTTCTCCACAATTAGTTTCGTCAGTATTTCAATTACCGTTGTATGAAGAAGCAGATTTTCCCAAATGCTCTTACAATGACCTGAAAAAAGAATTTGGTGAGGGCGAAGGTCGTAGATGCTATTTTATGATCAAGAATGCGACATATATTCGCAGGGGACAATTTAGATGGTACTTAGAAAGGCTCTGCTTTATAGTCAGATTCGATCTTATGTCTAGAGAAAATTTTTCGCCTCTAGTACAAGCAGAGAAAGGAGAAAAAGTAAGTTGGGCTCATTGGTTGTACAATCATTTACACAAACAGTTTTTTGTTGGGGATAGACGCAGATCCCAAAAATACACTCGTTTACCTGTATATTTAGCTGCTTTATTTGGTTTTGTCGAGTCTGTAAAGGAGAAACAGTTACACAGGTCTCCCTCTCTTTACCACAAAGACCACACAACGCCACAAGAAGAAGCCCAACCCTCCACCTCGGCTGCATCTTTATTACACACAGGTAACCACCCACAGAACCAAACAGTAGGAACACCATTTCGGCTGTCCCTTAGAAGAAAAAAGACAGACAATGTACCTACTGCCAGTCCAAAGCAAACACCGAATAACATTCAACCCGATTTTGTTACACAAATGCAGAACCAACTCCAAGAAGTTTCCCAGTATTTACGGCAACAAGAACAAGCATCCAACTCAGTAATAGCACAGATGCAAAAAGAGTTGGACGGCAAAGATGCGCTAATACAGGTATTACAACAAGGCAACCAGCATATTACGGCCGAATTAATCACAATAAAAAAGTATGTCCAAGGCCTCAATCAGTGGCAGCAAGCTATCCAAACACAAATTCAAACTGAGATGTCCAGTTTTTCTACCCTGAATGCTCACCTGCAAACCGAAAATCAACTTTTGCAGTCAAGAATACAAGTATTGCAAGAGTTTGAAAAGCACATATTAAAAGATGAGGGTGTAGAATTAAATGCCACCATGATGACAAATATGGACATAAATTTACTCAAAGAACAGTTGGATAGTCATATTCAAAATCGTTGGACACTTTTTCGCAGGAGATGGTTAGCTATACTTGTTCCATCACTAGAACAAGTACAATCACAAAAGATTGAGACATCAAAACCTGGCATGGACCAACAGACACCGTAAAGGATATTTTCAGCCAGGTGGTGACAGGATACTCTATGAGTACATGACTTCTGCAGAAGACATGGATTCAACAGCACAGAGGGTACTTTAATTCCATAGACGAAGCACTTAAAGCACATGATCAAGAAGTATATAAGTAAGCAGAACTTCATGAAGAGGCAACTAGACCAGCTATACGAGTTTGAGGAAGTTTTGAGGAAAATCAACCTATCACGTACAGTGACACACTCGGGATTGAAAGATATTTGATGACTCATCAGCAGCATATGGACAGTATACAGAATCTTTCTGATAAATGTACAGAAAGAAAATAGGAAAAAAGCTCAGACAAAAGGATATTATCTACAGTATTGCACTTGCGGGTTCGAGTCCACCGTGCGTGCCAGTGTTACAAGGCTAATAGAGCGAGACAACCGCAACCGCAGACGAAGGATAAACAAGATTGATGGCTGAAATGACGGAGAGGTAGGAAATTTCGCAAGAGGCGGTAAATGAAGAATGCGGAAGTAATAAAAAGCAGAAGACAGGAAGAGAAAAGAGTTCTATCATCGAAGAGCAAAGAGTTCAGTCGTTGCATCATTGTTTCGTTTAACTGTTGGAGCAGAGTTTACGGTGTTAAACAGACCCTTGAGGTGATAGTTAACATGAATGTATGTTAGAGAGACAGAAAGATAGATACGTCTCTGTTCTGTTGCGCGCTGTAGTGATGAGGGTTAATCACATCGTAACTGAAGTGTTCGGA
>CM035436.1:148374639-148389639 GCA_020310875.1 Ceratopteris richardii | reverse complement strand
CGTCTTGCTCCCGCGGTCGAGTATCGCGATACTTCACAAGTATCGTGACCTCCTGTGGTTGAGTATCGTGATATTTCCCACCGATCGTGTATCGTTTCATACCGATCGCGATACTTGATCAGAGATCGTTTGCCAGCGATCGTCTCTTGAGTATCGTGGATCGTGTATCGTTTCGTGCCGATCGCGATACTTGAGAAGTATCGTTTGGTCAAAGATCGCGATACCTGACAAGTATCGTGTATCGTTTTGCCAGCGATCGTTTGCGAGAGATCAAGTATCGTTGTGCTGAAGTATCGTGTATCGCTTCTCAGAGATCGCGATACTTGCTGCCGATCGTGGATCGTTTGTCTGAAGTATCGTTTGGTTCAGATATCGTGTATCGTCGATCGTTTCAGTTCAGAGATCGCGATATTTACCAGATATCGTGTATCGTCGATCGTTTCAGTTCAGAGATCGTGTATCGTGGATCTCAAGTATCGTATATCGTGTCGAGCCAAGTATCGTTTGGCCCAGAGATCGCTTAGATCAAAGATCGTGATATTTACCAGATATCGAGTATCATCTATTCCAAGTGTCGTGTATTGCCTGTGACCAAATATCGGTATCGTTTCTTACAAGTATCGGTATCGTCTAGCCGGTATCGCGATATTTGTCAGAGATCGTGTATCGTCTGAACACAGATCGTGTATCGTGGATTTTTGGAAACAAGTATCGTGATTGTAGAAAATTTTTCTTCAGTTATTTCTTTCCAACCCAAGTCTTCTAGACATTTTTGACCTGTAGTGAAGAGTGCCTAAGACCAAAGGGTACCAAAGACTGATTAGAGTTTAGAAGTGGATGAACCTGAGATCCGGAAGAACCCTAGGAAGCCGAAGAAGTGTAATTTCTTCTGTAGGTAGTGTAGCAGAGCCAAGTAACCGTTCACATTACTCGGAGACCTCCAGTGAGTCAGAAGGAGAAATTCCCATGGCTTCAGAGGATATGCAAAACACAGTACCCATGATGGGCATGATGTCAATCATCGAGGGAGAATACAAAACCTCCTTGGAGTATGTGAACACCAACCACAATGAGATCCCTATCTATTTGGATGGTCTAAACAGATCAGTGGCCAGACTGAAGAAGGCTTCAGAGGCTTACATAGTGCCTAGACCAGCAGTCAAATACGTAGGAGGTTTTTACATGGACAAACAAGATATTCAATACGTGGTCACAGAACACCCGGAAAACATTAATGAGCATGGTGAAGAAAATAATGCTTCAAGCTTAAATGGAGGTGGAATCGAAGAGCAAGTAACTACTCCTAGAGGGAGATCTACGATTACTAAAATTTGGAGAGGAGACCTGATTCCCCAGGATGACACTCTAATAGATGTGTATCTGATCAGTGGGATGGAGCATCTGCTTAGGGCCCATTCCTCTATATGGGAAGTTGCTCCTAATCCAGTTACCATCTATGAGTTACAAGATCCTGAGTTCCCCACCATCATCACATATTTGGATAAAAATCAGAGAAGATATTGGCCATTGACAGAATTAGAGAGAGCTGAGTTGAAATATCAGAATATCCCAGTGTTTCCCCCTAGGGACCAAGCCACTACTTCACGAAATCCACTTGGAATATCCCAGAACGAATCATATCACCAGTCGGGACAAACACAACAAACACAACAAACCCAGATCCCACTCAGACCACATGTGCAATTTGCAATGCCTGCAATTAACCCTGACTACCGGCCTCAACCAGCTATTGACCCAAGACATGGAGTTCATGCTCCAGTCAGACCACAGGTAGTAAGAGGACCAGGCATACCAATAGGAAGACCAATTTTCCCAGTGATGCCTAGACAACCTGAAGCAGGAAGACGACTAAGGCCGATCCAAGTTGCCAAGTGCATGAGAAATCACTATGATGGCTCTAGTGAACCTTACAACCACATAGCAGAATTTAAACAAGTAGTTAGAGCCGAGCAGGTAGATGACTTTCTGATTCAATATGAGTCCTTTGGTCTTACCTTGTCAGACACAACATTGGCATGGTTTCAGCCATTGGACCCGAATACCTTTCAGAATATGGAGCAAGTATATCAAGAAATGATTGAAGAATTTACCAAATCAGGAATTAAAAACAATTCTTCGTCATTAATCCACAGCTTCAAACAAGTCCCTACCGAGTCAGTGAGATTGGCTGCAAGGAGATTCAAGCAATATGTAGACAGATGCCCTGTGGAAGAGAGACCGACGCAAAATAAAATGGTATCATTATTCTTGGAAGGGTTGTTGAACGGAACTTTGAGGTCATTAGTGTATGTAAAGAAGGTTCAAACTTTGCAAGAGTGTATGAAGGAATGTATAGACCTGGAAGACAACCTTGCAGAAGACTTGAAAATACCTCAAGGTAGTTTGAAAAGCAAAGAGTCAGCCAGTAACACATCAAACTCTAAAAACAATGTGGAGGAAATAACAGATTTAGTGGTAAAAAAACTGAATGTTCAAGGACAGAGGAATTATCCCACTAATCCTATGAGACTGCCTATGCTTAGAAGGTGTATGCAGTGCGGAGGTGATCATCCTTCTCACTTGTGTACTAGGGGAGTAGTTCCACCACCTGCCTATGCTCATCATAGACCCTCTGTCCCCGGACCTCTACAATATTGCAGTATAGAGCAGAGATATACCAACCATAGCACGGAGAATTGCCCTTACAATAGGCAAACCAGACCCACCCAGCCATACGTGAGACCATATGGATACCCGCAGAATCATCAGGGAGGCGAAGCTTTTAGGTATCCTTCCTATCAGCCGCAGGCACAGCACCGCGACCATACGCATATCAGGGATACACGCAACCACAACCAGTACTAGGACAACAACCGCCCCACCCTCAGAACGTTGTCCCAGTCAAGATTGCACAACCAGAAGAAAACCTAGAGAGGGCTATAGTGCCAGCCACACCTTTGACTAGTGGAGAATCATATGACTCATTTTACGACTCTAGTCAAGGAACATACTCTAATTGTGAAAGCTCAATGATGGAATATGGACAGTTGTATGAACCATATGCTTATGGCATGGAATTACCAGATAGTTCATACAGTTATGAGCAGGATTATGTATCCCTAATGTACACAACTCCTAGAGCAACCATGCCACCTCGACCCATGAATAGACCGCCTGTACCCAGAGGACCGTGTTACAGATGTGGAGGTGACCACTATATCAGAGAATGTACATTGCCAAACCCACCGCCACCACAACGAGTCTGGGAAGGCTACTGTAGCGATTGTGGTAAGGAACATCTTTTCAGGGATTGTCCTAAGAACCCCAACAAAGTCACATCTAACGTGCAGATTAATGTGATAGAAGTGATTGAATCATCAGGGAGCGATAAAGAGTACACAGTACCTTTAAAAGCAATAACAAGAGCTAAAGCCAGAGAGACCCCTGATAAAACAGATGAGAACAATCAAAGTGACAAAGAGAGGGACGCACCCATCCCTCAAAGAGTTGAAGACTCCGAAGAACCAGAGAAAAGTATTGCCAGTAAAAGGTCACAAAAATGGAAGCACCGAAGAGAGAGACTAAAAGAAAAGAAGCTGTTACAGAGGAAGGAAAAAGAGGGAAACGAACAACAACCAAAAGAGGAACCGAAGAAGGAAGAAGGAAACAAAAATGAGAAGCGTCAGAAAGAGGAGGTAGGATCAGTTTTAGCAGATCCTATGCCTGAAGAATTAGCCATGTGGATTCAGGCATATAAGGCACGAATAAAAGCAGGACCGACCATAGAGCAACATGAGAGAGAATATCCGAGAGGCGACTTAGAGAAAGAAAGGTTAGAAATCTGCAAGAGATTGATAGAAGTTGCACAACAGACCTTAGAAAAACCCGCATCACCTTTACCAAATACCCGAATTTCCGAAGGAGAATTCCAAGAGTGTGTAAACACTCATGAAAAGCCTGAAGTAAATAGACTTCAGAATGATGAATTTGGTGTTGAGAGAAAGGAAGGATCCATAGTTCCCGAAGTAGAAGGAGACTGGACTAAGGATCTATGGGCACGAGTTCAAGAGGACAAATGGAAACAGGTAGAAGGAATGGAACCGCCCTTTGAAGAATTAGAAGCAGAAAATGAAATAGAGGGTTCAATACCTGAACTAAATTCAAAAGAAATTTTTCCAATGGATGCAAGTGACAAAGAAGAGGAAGATGTAAAGGAACTGCCCAACTACACCGGGGAGTACGAGCACAATTCAGAATTGTATCGCATTCCATCAATAAGGAGACGGGAAACAAACCCATCAATCCAAACATCAGAGATCATACAACGCCTTAGAGAGGTAAAAATCCCATGTACCCTAACATTCGAAGAACTTTTAAAGGTAAAACCACATTTAAAAGAGAAATTAATCAATCAATGGGAAGTCAAGGAGGAAAAGAAGGAGATAGCTGACGACGTAAAAACAGTGAGAATTCCAGTGGATAAGGTAGGAGACTTTAGTGAAGGAGATGAAGGAAATACATGTCTTCCAATCACCTATAGGGGTTACACTACCAAAGCCATACTAGATTCAGGAGCTGGTGTTGGCATTGCTACCAAAGAAATTTGGGAGAAATGGGGACAACCAGCATTAAGACCAACACACATGAAAATACAAATGGCAGATGGACATACGGAAAGACCCTTAGGGTTGTTGGAACGAGTAGTCTTCACTACGTGTGGAGTGGAATTTGAACATACTTTAGCAATATGTCACTTTGAAAGGCCGAGCAATTATGAAATGATCTTGGGAAGGCCTTTCATGAGACAGCTAAAGGTCGTACAAGACTGGGGAAAAGACGCGGTATACCTACAACACTCAGGAACCACCACTAGAATAAACCTACATACGTACACTTATCAAGATGTGCCACCTCTACAATGGAACCAAATCCATAAAGAAGAAGACGATCAATCGGTTCATAGTGCAGGTTCTAGTGATCAATCCTGGATGAACGAGGACACTCATATGTGGATATGTCAAGCTGCAAAGAAGGAAGAGGAGAGAAGGAAAGGATGGCAGCAGAAACAAGGAATAGTGAGATCTGTACAAGATCCAGCCTATATGCCACAAGTTTTTCCAGATGAAGAATTTGAACCTCACGGTTGGATGGAAATCTTAGCCACCCTCGATGTCTGTGTAAACGAAGAAGTAGTGACCATGAATGAATGTATCCATGAGGAGGGTTATGATGTTAGTTTGTATATGGTAGTCCTTCAGGAGGCGGAAGAAGGAGAAATGATCGAGAAAGACTGGAAGGAGGACTACGCGAGCATTGAAATGGAACCTGAACCCATGGATCTAGGGATTAGCATCACCAGCATAAATATCCCTGTCAATGAAAAACATAAGGAACTCACACAAAAAGGGGAATTAGAAGTTGAGAGGGAATTAGAAGATGAAGAAAACAAACCCCAAGACCAATTTGAGGTACCAGCTCATTTTAAAAAATATGAAGTAGAGGAGAGGAAAATTGCTATTCAAATGCCTAAAAGGGAAGCCCAACCTGGGATAGCATATGATAATAAGGAACAAACCAAGAAAATAGTTGTAACTATGGAAGGAGGAGAGGAACGATGTACCTTCATAGGACAGGATGTCTCATTAGAAGAAGAACAGGAGTTAATTCGTCTCATAAGAGAATACCGGGATGTCTTTGCTTGGACTTATAAGGACTTAAAGGGAGTAGATCCATCTATATGTGCGCACAGAATCCCCATGACATCCAAAGCCAAACCTTCAAAACAGAGACCATATACTTATAATGATGTGTATTCAGCTAAGATAAAAGAAGAAATAGATAAGTTATTAGATGCTGGATTCATCTATGAAATTGAGCACACGGAATGGGTGTCACCCTTGGTGGTTGTACCAAAAAAGAATGGACAGTTAAGAGTGTGCATCAATTTGAAAAAAGTGAACGCCGCAACCATAAGGGATAGCTATCCCTTACCAATCACTGATCATCTCTTGGAAAGGGTAGCAGGGAAGGAAGTTTATAGTTTTCTGGATGGCTTTTCAGGGTATAATCAGGTAGCCATTGCTCCTGAGGACCAACATAAGACAGCGTTTGCAACTGAATGGGGAGTATATGCCTTTAGAGTCATGCCTTTTGGTTTAACGAATGCCCCAGCTACATTCCAAAGATTGATGTGTCATGTGTTCAAAGAATTTCTGAGAAAAAGTATGGAGGTTTACGTGGATGATCTGTGTACATATTCAGCCATACGTTCAGAGCACATCCCTGAACTTGAAAGGATTTTTGCCAAATGTCGGCAATATCGAGTATGCCTCAATCCTGAAAAATGTGTCTTCATGGTGCGACAAGGGAAAATCTTAGGACATATTGTCTCTAAGAATGGGATTTCAACGGATGAAGACAAAATTAAAGTAATTTTGGATTTACCAAGACCTAAAACTGCTAAAGAAGTTCAAGCATTTATGGGACATTGTGGATACTATCGAAGATTCATACATATGTACGCCATAATTGCTAGACCTCTTTATGCATTATTGACTCTATTTAATTGGACCGAAGAATGCGAAAAAGCTTTTAATGAGTTAAAGAATCGATTGAGTTCAGCACCCATCCTTCGAGTCCCCAACTGGAATAAACCGTTTCACATTCATGTGGATGCTTCCAAGTTTGCCATTGGTTGCATCTTAGCTCAACCAGCTGACACAGGCAAATTAGACCACCCAATAGCCTATGCTAGTAGACAGTTAAATCAAGCGGAACGCAATTATACTACTACAGAGAGAGAAGGCCTAGGGATGGTATACGCAGTCAAGAAATTCAGACATTACTTACTGGCAAACAAATTCAAATTCTTCATTGATCATCAAGCCCTTTTGTACCTAGTCAACAAGCCTTGCAATACAGGACGACTAGTACGATGGTTTTTATTGCTAATGGAATTTGATTTTGAGGTAATAGTCAAGAAGGGAAACACCCACATAAGAGCAGACCACTTATCTCGCATGACCCATGGAGAACCACCCATAGGAGTACCTGATGACCTGCCAGATACTTATCTGTTTAACCTGGAAGTATGTCCTCAGTGGGCAGAAAAATTGATCCCTATACTTACACATGGACCTAAAGATGGGATCACACCAAACCAAACGCAAGACCTTTGGAGGACCAAAAACCTTCACATCATTGCGGGAAGTTTGTACCACCAGGATTCAAGCGGATTACTGATGAGATGCGTGGAAGAAGAGGAACAAGAAATGTGGCTTTGGAAAGCACACATCAACCAATGGAACACTCATTTGAATGCAAATGGAACATGGCAGACACTCAAGAGATTTGGCATATATTGGCCAACCATGCAACGAGATGCACATAACTATGTGTCAACCTGTCAAACCTGTCAAGAACAAATCCCAGATGAGAACTCTACCTTATGCTATTCTACGATAGCACCAAGATGGAGCATGCCACTGGTAAAGTTCTTGAAAACTCAAGAATACCCTGACGGAGCTACTTTAGCCAGGAAGCGTGCTCTTGACGAACAGAGTAAAGATTATGCCATCATAGGAAAACAACTCTTTAAACACGGAAAAGATAACCAATTAAGAATGTGTATTCATGAAAATGAATATCTCTCTGTCTTAGAGATGGCCCATACAGGAGCTGCAGGAGGACACTTCTCTGCAGACAAAACAGCAAAAATGATCCTCTTTGCTGGAATGTGGTGGCCAACTCTACATCAAGACACCATAACATATGTGCAACGGTGTGATACTTGTCAACGAACGAAATATCCTATTAGAAGAGATGAGATGCCACTTAGACCCATGATGAGTGCTAGAGCTTTCACGAAGTGGGGAATAGACTTTATAGGACCTATTAGCCCACCAGCAAAAGGGTCACATGCCGAATACATAATTGTAGCCACAGATTACCTGACCAAATGGGTTGAAGCAAAGGCAACAATGAAAAATGACGCAAGAACTACAGCCAAGTTTCTCTTCGAGAACGTCTTCACTAGATTTGGACTCCCTATAGAGATTGTGAGTGATAGAGGTACGCACTTTGTTAATGAAGTGATAGAAGCAGAAAGTTCAAATAAAATCTTGTGTACGGTTCTCACCAAAATCGTTAACAACAGTAGATCAGATTGGGATAAGCAGTTACACCATGCTTTATGGGCATTCCGAGTAGCCTATAAAACTGCAATAGGCACTACTCCTTTTAACTTAGTGTACGGACAAAATGCTATTTTGCCAATTGATTTCTTGATTCCCACTCTTAGAGTAGCAACTACTTACGAGTGGACAGGACATGAATTATCAGCCCAATTGGACCAAATAGAAAAGCTTCATGAAACTAGGTTACAAGTGGTAGCAGGTATTTATGCTGCTAAAAGACGACAAAAAGCCTATTTTGATGCGCATATCAAGGACAAAAAATTGAAGGAAGGAGATTTAGTTTTGGTATACACTTTGAAACAACATGCTAAGAAATTGCAAAAGAGAGGATATGGTCCATTAATCATTAATCGTATATCTACAAGTGGAGCCATCAGCTTAGCGACCTTAGATGGAGATGTGTTACCAAACTACATCAGTGGGTGTAGAGTGAAAAAATACCTAGAACCATTAACAGAAGAAACTATGTCTCGATTAATCAAAGGTAAAAACAGACGCTTAGAAGAGGAAAGAATACGGGAAGAAGCGAGACAAGAAGCATTGGAAAGGATAAAGAAACGAAAAGAGTGGATGAGAGAGCGAGATGAAAGATATTGTCAAGGAGAAGAACTCATCCCGATGGCTAATTTTAGAACCACTCAAAACCTAGGATTGCAAAGAACACAACCATATCTAAATTTGGGAGCCGGAAAAACGGAGTATCATCTGGTAAATGCTCTTATTGACACAGGAGCAGTTGTAAGCTACATTAAGTTTTCTTTGACCCAAAAACTCAAGGAGACAATACGCCCCTCAATGGCCCAGTTGATAGGAATAGGAGGAACAATTACTCAATGCATAGGTGAGATCACCTTACCATTGCATCTTGGCAACAATACTATGGACCAAAAGCTATTAGTGTGTCATGACCAAGATTTACTTGAAGAGGTAGTGTTAGGTCAAGACTGGATTTACGAATACGAAGTGACCATTCAATTGGCGTTAGGATATATCTCAGCCAGGATAGGACATCGTGAAGTATTCAGTCTGCTAGATGAACGACCACTCAAAGCTGTAAGCATGGAGCAAACAGTTCACTCTAATGAACAAAGTCCTGAATGTACAATCTCTCGCACTATAGATACACCTTCATCGAGTACTATATGTGCGGACACGTTGAATTCTGCTTGCACACCATGTTCTAATCTAGCAAATCATGAGAGTTTTATTCCATCTAAAACACACCTCACTGAAACACCTTGCATTAGAGAGACTGAGCCTCAGAGTAATTCAAAATCTGTCACCATTAAAATATACCCTACTCCATCCTCTAATCAAGCGTGGATAAAGAAAGATCAAGTGGAGGAGTATCTTTGATGACAGAAGCACAACCGACATCAGAACAAACGAGCACAGCAAAAACCAACTCCATCTGAACAGCGAAATCATTGACAAATTGCTACAATTTGGATTCCAAAGACAGTCGTAGCTGCTCAACAGGATCGATCGCAAATATGGGTTCCGAAGTCTTGCATTCCAAGGAAAATAAACCGAAAGGATGATCCCCAAAACAAGAAGAAACAATGCAATCCACAGGCGAAACAACCACAAATAAAGAGTTACTGGAGAAAAAAGGAGTCTGCAAGGGCAACCCGACCCTCCCCGAAATGCACGAAGCAGACCAAGCAGACCTACAACAAGAAGAAAAGAGCCACCTTCAGTGGAAGTGGGCAACATACAACGAAGCCCAGCACAATGAATCAAATTTGGATACCGAAAGACAAATTGGACGGCATGCATACGCCAACTACTTCCAATTGCACACATATGGAGTTGTCGAGATCCCAAGTATGCATGATAGGGCCACATTACAAGGCCAAGCATTCGGCACATCCTTCTTCTATTTCAGGATAGTCAAGCACATTTTCCTAATGGGGAAATAGGAGAGCACTTGTACATATATTAAGAAAATACCCCAAAAAATTTAATAACCGCTTCGGCTACAGACTAACTTTTCATTTTTTCTTTTCAGCAGAAAATATAAACATACATAAAAGTGAAAAAAATCCAGGTATTACCTTTCTCACACACACGGGAAAGGGACATCACCATTCTCTCGGAGCAACATTGAACTTATAACCAACATATAGAGGAGGATTTCTGAGAACATATGGATACTAATTCATACTCTATATTGAGTGCAGATGGCTTCCACTGATTCCGAATCTACACAGCAAGAAGAGGTGCAACTTCTTCCATTAGAATCAGTAACAAAAGCACGGGGTCACTGGTTCAGAGATGATCAACCAGTGGGAGAGCTAATCTTCATGGCTACAATCAAAATTATGGACACAGATCATTACTTTCCTATCATGTCTCAGGACTTCAAAACGATTATACAAGGACTACCTCATATTGAGGATGTATGGACACAAGCGGGAATAGAGGCATTTCTTAAACTGCCTATATATGTACCAGACTTTCAGAGGTGTGCACAGGTGATGAATACCATGCAGCCTGCCACAACAAAAATATCAGTTCCAGAAGCGCGAGTATTGGATAAAGTCAGGACATGGAAGACCATTCAATTCACACATGAGTTGATTAACAGAGCTTTTGGATGGAATCAAGCAGGCATTACTAGTGTGAAAGAAGAATGCCATGATCCCAAGAAGAGATCATTCTTGGAGATAAATAGAATTGACATAGAAGATGCTGTGCGATTGGTACATCAACATTTTTGCTTTCCCAGCATGCACAGGTATACAGCTCCACAGAAGATAGTAGTCCAACTATTATCACATGCCATGAGGCAAATTGGAAACAAAATCAATCTAACAGGGTATGTCCAAGAGAGATTGTTTGAAGCACAAAAGAAGTGGGGGCAAAAGAAGTTTTTGAATGGCAGTTCAGCTCTTACATTGTTGATTTATGAAGCTTTAGAAATGAAGAACTGTTTGAGAGAGATGCCCACCTCGGAAGGACTAGCAAGATACGTAAAATCAGCAACGGTCCCTAAGAAGAAGAAAGCGGTAGCTATGGGTGAAGAGGTTGGAACCAGCACACAGAAACCCATGAGGGGTACAAAGCGTCTACGAGAAGAGGAAGCCCAAGCAACACCACAATCAAAGAGAACGCATCTCTTACCGAAGATCACCACGGCTCAAATGCCGATTACCAAGAGAGATCTGTCCGCTGCTATCGAGGAAACACATCAGTATATGCAAGGGCATGTCAATTTAAACGTTCAAGGATATCATTATAGACAAGCTAGTCAAGAGAAGACACAATGGAATCAAGAGCAAACACCGAAACAAGCTGGAAGACACAAAGAGCTGGGTATTGATGATTCTAGTACCAACACAGAATCCAGCCCTGAAAAAGATACATTAGATACTGATATACAGACAGAAACACACGAAGATGAATGGAACGAGATCGATCAAGTGGAAGTGACGCCACAAAATCAGGAAGAAAAGGAAAAGAGGGTCGAAGAATCTATGGAACCGGAGCATGTCATTCAATTGAATGACACTACAAAAATAAGCATTAAGGAAGATACAACCACTGGTATTACACATGTAAAACAACCTATTAAAGAGGAAGATCAAACTCCAGTGAGTAAGGAAACGAAGGAGCTCAAACACCAAGATCAGACTGTGATCGAGGTGCCTGATGACACACCTCAGGGAAATAAAGAAGACATGGGAGCGGAGCCAAGGATCCAGCTTCAGATTAGGCAGCCCCATGACACTACATTACACATTGCACAGGGAAAAGACGTCAATACCGGAGAAGAGCCGGCAATACCAAAAACATGGCTTAACGTGGATGTTACTCAGTTGAAACTTGTAGTAAAGAAGATGATTCAAACAGCCATGGACACCCAACAACAGATGATGGATATAGATGCCGAGTATGATCAAGCAAGAAGAGAAAAGAATCAGTTTCAACTCATGAGTGAACAGCTATCGGCACAATTGATTGCAGCACAAAAAGAATTAGCAAACAAAAATACGGAGGTGTTGGCAATCAAGACACAACATGAAGAATCCATTGCTCAGAATCAACAGCTGCATACACAACTAACCGAGTTGCAAAGATTACACGAAGCAAGCGAGGCTGAGAAAGAGAAAATGAAGATGCAAAGCATGCTATTAGAGCAACAACTCAAGCTATATCTGGAAGAGAACGACAGCCTACGCAACAGAAATAAAGATTTGATGAAGTCTTTATTATATGATCAACCACTCATACAACAGGAATCCACAGAAACCAAAGATCAAGAATTACGGGATCAGATCTCGAAATATGAAGAGCTGCTAAAGCAAGAACAAGCCCAGATAGAAGAATGGAAGAGCAGATATGCCAATGAAACCAGTGAACTGAAGCGTCAATTACAAAAGGTGAATGCCAAACTGGTCCAAAGCTATAGTGAAAACATGGATCATGTAGCTGACATAGGTAAAGAACTATTGGCAACTAAAGAAGCACTCGGAGAAGCCATGCAAACGATAAAAGAAAAAGATGAATGCATAGAACAACTGAGGAATCAGAAGAAAGACAAAGAACCGATCGGGACATCAGTAGTGCCAGAAAAAGAAAATCCTACTGACGAGGTAGAGGTAAGTCCTCTATCCCACCCGATCTATGATTCTCCAATACGTGAGCAGGTGGCGGATATACATGATGACCATCCTATGCCATATACTGCAGAAATAAGTAGGAAGGAACGGGCACTAGTGGTGTCCCGATTAACAGAAAATTTTGAAAATGAAGTGGTCAAAGTCATGAAGGAGGCCAAGATAAAAGGCAAAGACCTGGACAAAATCATGAAGCCCTTCAATATTCCCTATGGACTCTTGAAAGAAAAGACCAGACGTTATATAATGAAGATTACAAACAAGAGTCCAGATGAGCAGCTTAACTTCAAACATGATACATTCGCATACACTCAAGAAGAGTTTGAAGCTGCGCAACCAGTGTGGCGGAGAAAATTTTTGGAGAAACATCCCACACTACGCGTGCATTGGCAAGCAGCGCCATATGCATTCCAGGTAAACCCTTCATTTTGTCCACTACCACGCAGAAGGGATACCAGGGAATTTTTGGATTTGCAAAGAAGCGGCACTATCAATACGCAGTGGCTAAATTATCCTATGCTTCCGAGCCCGCCACATAATTATTTGCCAACGGAGGATTACATGATAAAAACCATAGAATTTTGGCTACAAAATTACGCGACAGTACCTGATTTAGCTGTAAAAATGACCAACAAAATACTTAGCATGATCCTCACAGTTTTGAAGGTATTCAAGCACGCGGCATACACATTTTTGAACTTCATAGGCATTAATCAGGGCACGGAGATCCTCATTTTTGACCTGTCAGTTATGCCTAGCCGCCCAACAATAATGGCTTATTATTCTAGAATTATGTTCTTGCCAAGTGTATATATGCAAACCTTCGAAGAGGCTTTCTTTACAGGATTTTTTGAGATAGATTCTGAGATTTTTTTGAAGATGTCATCTAATTTAAATGCCAGATTAGTGGCATACGAACTCAGCTTCTTCACAGATCATAGACAGCCACCCAACGACGGTGTGAAGGCAGAACAATGGAAACAACTCATGATACGTGAAGCCAATCAGCTGAATGATACAGAGCAAAGAGTTTATCAAACATATGCCCGTCGCTTATCAAAGCCTGTCGGGGACGACAGAGTCCAGGAGGGGGGCAGTGTTGAGGGAGAATCGAGTAAGAAGAAGACAACGAAAGAAGCAGCTTCATTAGAAAGCAATATCCGAAGATATATCTCTGCAGGAAGCCTCGCAGGGGCGCATTACCCATCTCTGCACAGAGCCCCGCAGGGGCACGCATCAGGTGAAAAGAGAAAACAGCCAAGTCATGCACGGTGGAAAGAAGTAAACAGCCTCAAAGCAATACAACAGGGTCAGATGTGTGCAACCAGGACAAATCAGAGGACCAAAAGTTATAAAGGGGTAGAGGCTGAAAAGTTTAAGAGGGTGACTAAGAACAGCACATTCCTAGTCACTGGTGGCGTGCGTGGCAACCCAAGTCAACAGGCAAGACAAGTGCAACAGGCTCTCGAGTAGTAGAGCTTGAATCAAGAAGGCCATCGAATCTGCATGTCTGTTTAACTGCAGACAATACTGACCAAGGGGAGCGTGCGGAGAAAAGCAGAGCGCCTCTAAAACGTAATGCAAGATCAAGAATTAGGCAACACTGACCACGGGACGCGTCCGTGAAGCAAAGTCTGTCAAGGGACGACAGAGACGAAGAGAGGGAGAGTGTTGCAGAGCTAAAGAGCGCACAAAGCAGAGAAAAAGACGGGCCCCAAAAATTTTCCGATTTGGACATTATATTTTTGTATCATACTCATTCTTGTAATATATTTCCCTTTGTAAATGCACTAGAGGAGTCCTCTAGATGCATCCCCACAGAAGATTAGAAGCTTACCCATGTAAAATAGTAGAAATTTAGTCTTTTAGTGAATAAAGTGCCGGTCTCTTGTGTGAAAGGACCAAACTTAAGGCACTAGTATATAAGTCAAAAGTGACTCTTTGTAAAGAACTTTTTGCCATTGTGAGAAGAGAGAGCACAGAAATTCGAATTTGTGTCTTCTTCCCTCCTTATCTTCTTCTTCGTGAGCTTGTATGCATGTATATTGCTTGGAAAGAGTGCTTGTGAGTGTTGTCTGTCCATGAAAGTGTTTCTTTGCTGTAGGAAGGGTGTGTGCGAAGTGTAGGGAGTGCTGAAGTGTAGGAAAGTATTCCCGCGACTCAGTATTTCGCTCATAACTTGA